>JABUQX010010447.1:0-5000 GCA_015478945.1 Trachelipus rathkii
CGTGTACTTCGTTGAATCAGGAATTTGGGTGTTTAACCATTTTCGCATTTTATCGTAGAAACGCACAATTTTTCATTGCATACTTCAATATATATATATATATATATATATATATATATATATATATTTATATATATATATATATATATATATATATATATATATATATATATATACTATATATATTTATAAGTATATATATATATATATATATATATATATATATATAAATAACGTGATGTACCAATGTCCATGCAGGAGGCATAGAGTTTCTTAGCCTTTGTGGTTGCTTCCGAATCAAACTGGGTATTAACATACAAAATTAAGATTCGGATCTTCATTTTCAGAGAATCCATCGCTTGAGAGAACATCGTAACTCCAGATTTGGAATTGGGAATTTTGGTATCGTGGGTGAAAGTTCCACAAGCGAAATCATAAAAATCATCACAAGGGTCGACTGATAAGTTCGCCTTCTCCAGTATATGAAAAGCTGCATATATATATATATATATATATATATATATATATATATATATATATATATATATATATATATATATATATATATAAATATATAAATTAATATATATATATAAAATATATATATATATATATATATATATATATATATATATATATATATATATATATATATATATATATATATATATATATATATATATATATATATATATATATATATATATGTTTTTTATATATATATATATATATATATATATAAGAAAGCTTCTAACTTAACTTATATACAAAGCAAACATATATTAATATTTATTAAATGTAGAAAAGATGAAAACATATCTTAGAAAGTTAGAAAGTAATTGAAGAAATGAAGTTAAAAGAAATAGAGTTCAAGAGAAGTGATACTACTTCAGAGGTGAAATGCAAATAAAATGAGAGAGACCAGGGTTGTGGCTAAAAAGCCCTATAAAAAAAACCAGCCCATCTAATAAAACCAGCCAAATCAAGTGATATTTTTAGTTTTTTTAAATTTTTGCTGCTATTTTCAACAATTTGAGAGACATTTTTAAAAATTACTAATATGCAATAATAACAACTATATTATGTTTCATTATTAGTGAGCTTAGTTGCATTTTATTCAAGATTTTCACTGATATACCTTTTAAATATTTGAAATAAATGAGAATGAAAAATTTTTTTTTTAAATTTAATACAAAAGTACAAATGAATGTATCTTTAAATTTTATTGACTAGAAGATAATAACTATATTCCATTATTAATAAAAATATTAAAAAAATTGATATCAATGTATCGATAATCTGATAAAAAATCTATATTAATATATCAATAACCTAATAACATGTTTTGAGTTTTGACACAGTTCCTTCATCCCTACGCGAACGAGAAAAAAATAAAAAGTTGTTTTCGTAGCGCTTTTTTAAATATTTTTATTAAAAATATACATTTAAAATTTACGTTAATGAACCATTAAAACTTTAAATAATTTTTTGATACCA
Source organism: Trachelipus rathkii (assembly GCA_015478945.1). Lineage (NCBI taxonomy): Eukaryota > Metazoa > Arthropoda > Malacostraca > Isopoda > Trachelipodidae > Trachelipus > Trachelipus rathkii. The sequence goes on from JABUQX010010447.1 coordinate 1,498, forward strand.
TTTTTGTTAATGAAATGTTTCTAGTTTTAGTACAGTAATTAACTCAAAGGCAGGAATGGAACTACATTATTACCTTATTTTCATTAAAATATGAGAAAAAAACAAAATAGCCAGCAGAAAAAGTACCAGAAAATAAAAGATAAATATTATCTACAACCTTCTAAATCTCGAAATACAAAAATATACACAGCAGGTTAATACAAATACAGAAATATACACAGCATGTCTAACGCAAACACAGAAATATACACAGCAAACCTAATGCAAATTTTCTCACGTGCTCTTATAATATTGACTGCAAACTTGCTTAGATAGGATTGGCCAAGCGCCAATTGACTATCGATGTATCTCCTATGGTAATGTTTCAAATAAATTCGATATTTAATCGATGAAGACAACTACCGATAATCGTAAAAAATCTGCTCTGTCTCTTCCCGTCAAAAGATAGTACAGAAGCCCCATGGAGCTTTATCAGAACTGTTCAAGTATGATATAACAATGCAAACAACATGTTCATACAGTCCCAGCACCTAGGAGGCACCTTCAATAACACATAGTATGCCCAAAGTTTTAAAACATACTCATGCAAATCCACCACATAAAGCACCCTAGGCTTGTCAATGCTTTCCCCTGAGTGTACAGTAACCAGTCTCACAAAGAAAAAACACTATAGCTAAAAAGTACATGCTAACCAAACTACAGCTTTAATAACTTTATAGTAACATGCAGTTCTAAATAATACTGTAACTAAAGCCCGCCAATTTGGCTTATTCAAAATATACTATATGATACCCAAATCATCCATATACCTATTCAATCCTTTCTTAAATGTTGCAATTGAGTCACACTCAACAACCTCTTGGCAAACCATTCAAATTTACTTCTTACTGAATGAAAGCTTTCTTATATCAAGATGGCATACTTTCTTCTTAATTTTCTTATCCTAGTCTCCCGTCCGTGCTCTACTATGAAGAATTTATCGGTCTCATATTATTAATAGATTTAAAAATATTTTATGAACTTCTATCCATGTCCCCTCTGAAATTTGCCTTTCTACGAAGAAAGCATTCCCTATTCTGTTGTTACTCCCATAGCTCTCTTACCCTCAAACCAAGAAATCATCCTTGTTGCTCTACATATTTTCCACTTATCTGCCCACCCAAGAAGTTTATCAAGACCATTTGAATCTTTATACATCTCTTATATTCTAACTGAGGTAGCCATACTTTGATCCCCCTGCTTTCCAAAAACCTTATTTAGTGTGACCTAAATCATTTATAAATTAATACAAAAGCAGGGAACAATAGTGGTCCAGAGCTGAACTGTGGGACCTGATACTACTATTTCCCATGATGCTTATTTGCCCACTTAGTTTAATGCCTATTTTCTATATATATATATATATATATATATATATATATATATATATATATATATATATATATATATATATATATATATATATATATATATATATATATATATATATATACAGTAAAATATTATATTAATATATATATTATATATATATATATATATATATATATATATATATATATATATATATATATATATATATATATATATATATATATATATATAATAATAATAATAATAATAACATATATAATATATATATATATTATAATAACTAACTATATATATATATAATATAATATATATATATATATAATAATATATATATGTATATATATATATATATATATTTATATATATATATAATATAATATATATATAACATAACATATATATATATATATATATATATATATATATATATATATATATATATATATATATATATATATATATATAAATATATATATATATATATATATATATATATATATATATATATATATATATATATATATATATATATATATATATATATATATATATATATATATCTCTGTGTTATATATATAAATATATATATATATATATATATATATATATATATATATATATATATATATATATATATATATATATATATATATATATATATATATATATATATATATATATATATATAATATATATATATATATTAATTCTTTATTTTTCTTTCTCTTTTTTTTTTTTTTTTTAAATATAATATATATATGTATTTTTTTCTCCTCCCAATTTTACCAGGGTTTTACCATAAAAACCCAGACCTGGTGGGTTGGTGGGCAGCTCCTTGGGGAGGTATCCAGTGCAAGCCTGCCTAGTTTCTAGGTAACAACTACTGAACTATTGGTAGCTAACTTACTAGCTTCCCAGAGCCTTAAATTATGATGACAACAATGTTCAAAGTTTAAATAATATAAATTTAAATGAATTACTCAATTACGCGGATGGCTTAGTGGATAAAGCTCCCGGTCATTGTTTCTCAGCGACGCAGGGTCCAATGTTCGAATCTCACTGATGGATAGTAAAATCTCCTGTGACTCATTAATTTAAAATGAATGAGTCAAAGGAGATTTTACTCTCCATCAGCGGGATTTGAACATTGGAAATATAAAAATATGTTCCACATAAAAGGATTATCTTAAGATAATCTTTTTATGTCATTACTATCAATAACCTGTAACAATAGCAATTTCACCAATTAGGCAATGACATTCATTCAGCAGTGGGAATTGAACAATGTCTGTTACCAAATTATATGCTCAATTTGTAAATTTTATACCTATTTATTAATTTATTTGTAAAATAACACTAAATTGAGATTACAAAAAACAAATTCAATTAATTATTAATCATTTTATTTTTTCCTCAAAAATAGAAATTTTAAAAAAAACCCCCCAAAAATAAAAAAGCCCAATACAACCCAAAAAAAGCCCCCCCCCCAAAAAAAAACCGCTGGGCTGGTTTTTTTTGTCCAATCCTGGGTTTTTAACAACCCTGGGAAAGACATTTGCTTAAAATCATGGAAATGGAAAAAATTGGTAAATTATATAAAAAATTAAATTAGATAATTGGAAATTACCAAAATAGTAGAACTCGATTAAATGAGAATGATACAATTTGGAAGATTCGAAGGAAAGAAAATATCTGCCCAGAAACCGTGTCCATGGCCTGGATTGATATTGGAAATCAGTTCCGGAATGGCGGAATCAGAAAATGATATCGAAGAGCAAGGCAAAATAAATTACGCTTCAAAATATATAGAAACAAAACGGGCCAAATTTTATGAAATGTTCAAAGATCTCTCAGAGACATATTTTACAAGAAGGTGTGGCATGGTTAAAAGAACAGACGAAGGCGGTGAGAAAAAAAAAAAAAAAAAAAAAAAAAAAAAAAAAAAAATAAATAAAAAAAAATAAACGCTGATTATGAACCAAGTCGTATCGTAATATTGGTATTTTAGGGTATTAAATTATCAAATACTTTTCGAAAGCGTCAGAGAAAATGCAAGATAATAGATTGTTAAGAGCTAACTATTTCATTTTTTAATAAATTTGTTTCATTGGCAATACTAAAAGTTAGGCGAT
>JABUQX010010447.1:15000-17302 GCA_015478945.1 Trachelipus rathkii
TGTCAAAAAGTTTGGAAAACCTAAATCAAATTTGTCTTTCCCCTTGTGAAGATTAATTTTGTTTTCAAAGTTGCTTTTTGAGTTGTTTAAAGCGTTCTTCTCACGTGCACATTTCTGGCAATTGAAGACAACATTTTTGACACTTAAAAAATGTAAATAAATTTACACACTAACGTGAGGTTACTCTCCTCATATATTTCCATTTCTTCTTCTTCTTCTTCTTCTTCTTCTTCTTCTTCTTCTTCTTCTTCTTCTTCTTCTTCTTCTTTCTCTCTCTTTCTCTCTCTTTCTATTTCTTTCTCTTTCTTTCTCTTTCTTTCTCTTTCTTTCTCTCTTCTTTCTCTTCTCCTTTCTCTTGTCCTAACTGCTTACATATATACATTCTTTCTCTTTCTTTCTCACTTTCTCACTTTCTTATCTTCTTTCTGATTTATCGATTCTCTTTTCACTTGTAAATTCTGTTAGTCCGTCTTCCCCTGTCTCTCTCCACCTCGTCCCTCTGCTCTGCATGCTCTCATCTCTTCGCTGCCACTCTCTCTCTGCGTCTTGCTCGTCTCTCTCGTCTCGTCTCTCTCTCTCGTCTCTCTCTCTGCTTTCTCTCTCTCTCGTCTCGTCTCTCTCTCTCTCTCGTCTCTGCTCGTCTTTCTCTCTCTCTCTCTCTCTCGTCTCTCTCTCCCCTCTCTCCTCCTTCCTTCTGCTTCCTCTTCCTGTCTCCTCTATATTTTCAGTAATTTTCATTGGCGAGAGGTTCTCTCTCTCTCTTATCTCTCACTCTCATCTCTATCTCTCTCTCTCCGCCTCCTCTCTCTCCATCTCCTTTCGTCATCTCTGCGTCTCTCTGCCCCTCTCGCTGCTTCGGCTCTCAATCTTTCTCCTCGTCCTTTTCTCGGCTCCTTTGCTCCATCTCGTCTCTCTCTCCTCCTCCTTTTCTCGCTCTCTCTCGTCTCTCGATGCTCCTCTCTCGATCTTCCCTCGCCTATAGTATATTATATATATATTACTATTAATATATATATATATATACTATAAATATATATATATTATATATATATATATATATATATATATATTATATATATATATATATATGAATAGTATGGCTTTCTCACTTGCTTCTCGAGAAGCTCACCTTCCTTTGGGTTTCCTCCCTGCCTTCTCTTTGCTTACTCATGTCTAGATTTTTCTCTCGCATATCAGCATTGTTTGATGGAGCGTCATCGTTGCCTCCTTGTCCTGTTAATTGTGGTGTTCTACAAAGTTCCCTGTTTAAAAATGTATCTCCACTGTTGTATTTCCTACTGTTTCATTCAAACGATAGTTCCCTCAGTTGTACTGCTCTATTTCTATAATTTTCTGGTCACGGGGACGGGGTGCTGTAGCCTCGCGGACCGGTCTTATGGGCCGAGACGCTCAATTTTTCCATTCATTCCTCTACTTCTAAGACCGTACTTCATTTTCAAAAATTCTGCTTCCGCCCCTCTTTTGCGATCTCTAGAAGTTGCCCTCTGCCGACTTTCAGCTTTCGCGATTCTAATTCTTGCTGATCCTGGATGGGATTTCCGGTGTGGGTCAACCGCAAGACCTTGTAAATTCACTCTTAAAACACCACCAGAAACCTGCAAAGCTTCTTTTAAGCAAGTTCTCGTCTCTCAAAAACCCTCCCCAACTTTTCCTATTTTTTCCTTCGACGGCTCTAATAGAACTAACGTCCTTAAACCCTGTGGAATAAACATAACATTCCTTGGGTCTCAAACATGAAAACATACAGCAACAGAAAGTTGTCTGTTGGAAAAGCCTCAAAACATATTACAAGTGGTTGCTAAAGGTGGCCCCGCGGCCCTTCAACAAAAAGCTGGGGGTTCTGTTCAGGTTGCAGAGATTGCGTGAATTTTTTTTTTTTTCCACTCTGAACAGATACTCCAGTTATATAGGGCCTTATTCTTATTCTTTATTCACCGCTTGTATGGAGTACTTTGTTCTCCAGCTTACAAGTATGCAATCGGGGGGGGGGGGGGAGGGAGTTCCGCGGCTCCACCCTCTATTGGAGTAAGGTTTGGAGTCTAATAAAAGCTAGAACGCAGTTTAAAGCTATTAAACTGTCTTCTCTCGGTCATTTCTGCGTCCGTCTTCTTTTTTTCTGTTTCAAACTCCTTGATTCTTGATCTCGCCTCCTCCTCTAATCGCTATCCTTTGCGGGACGGGGGCGTGCGGTTGGGCAATATCCTCATCTCTTTTCTGGTATAGGGTACTTGGTAGCTGAGGATACTTAGCGGTGGCAAAAGTGCTCGTGGAAGCTGACCTC
>JABUQX010010448.1:0-10000 GCA_015478945.1 Trachelipus rathkii
AAAAAAAATACTATAATATATATATACCATATATATATATATACATAAATATATACTATATATATATATATATTAATATATATATATACCATATATATATATATATATTATATATATATATATATATCATATAATATATATATATATATTATACTATATTATATATATATGTATAGAAGTGACCGATGAGGAATTAGTGCGATTACCGATTAATCGGCTTATGGTAATCGGCCGATTAATCGGTAATTTTTTTTATATTATATGATATATATATATATATATATATATTATATATATATATATATATAATATATATATATATATATATATATATATATATATATATATTATATGTTTTTATATAAATATATATATATATATATATATATATATATATATATATATTTCACGATGAATTTTTCGTGATTTTCAATATTCAAGCCTTGAAGGTAATATTAACACATCTGAACTACGATATTTTCTTTATTGAATAAACCAGTTAGTAAGTGCCTAAAAACAAATAAAAATAATTATAAGAAATTCATTAAAAGGCAAAGAGTACAAGAAAAAAAATAAATAAGCACAAAAGTAAGTCTAAAAATGCAGATATTTTCAAATATGATTAGTTCAAGATGTTTGCCAACACAGGTACAAGATAAAAATATTAAAATTTCCTCTCTCAGAGAAAACATAAAACTATAAGTATTGAAATTTTATTTCAGTGCCCCACAATAGGCCTATAATAATAAAATTGGCAATAATTTTCTAAATATGCATAGTAAATTTTACAAGAAATGCAAGAAATTTATTACCCTACAAAAAGGACTTTCATAACCTGAGGGATAAATATTAATCCTTTGATAATAGAGATACCCATATAATTTTGTAAGTGAAGTTTTAGTAACAATCTGTTAAAATTTAAAATAGTACCGTACTGTATAAAAAAAATTAATTTGTAATGAATAAGATAGATCCCACAAACAAACAAAAAAATAAAAAGAAAAAAACAATTTGAACCACCAAAAAATTTATTTTTAAATTAACACTAGCTGGATCTATTCAAATGATAAAAAAAGAGTATGTTAGCACCCCCCTTTAATTCACTAAAAAAGTTACTAACTATTGGAACAATAAAATCTTTAAAATTGGGAAAAAAAATTTACCATTATAAAATCTATAAGCATGTGACTGCTTAAAAATTACCAATCAAAAGAAGAATATGAATTAACAAACAAATATATCAAGATGAAGCTAGTCATTACATTTTATTCTAAAACAATATTTTCAAAAATTGACACCATGAAATTTATAAACATGAAATATATGTATGAAAACAGGAAAAACAAAATTTATCTAATTCATAACCAAAGATCCGTGTTGGTATTGCAAACTTTTAAATTCATGACTTTACTAGGCTATTAATAATTTGTATAACATAAAAATCAAAATTTAAATTAACCTTTATATTAAGGAAGTGAAAAAAAAAACAAATCATTGGTAATTCAGGTTTCATAAAAATAAATGTTGTTTATATTGAGGCTATTACTTATTAGTAACCTCCTTATCTATTCTTAGTTCAAAATTTTAAAACATTGATTAAAATGGAACATTCAAAAACACAATAAATGTTACTATTAAACTTTATGTCTAGCATTTACAAAAATGTTCATTCTAGTTATTTAACACTGTTTACTGACAAAAAAACAAAACTATTTTATATAAAAAAATTTAAATTTTAAGTTTTTCATTTACAGGAAAATTAAAAATTTATAATCTAAGTGTGAGCATTACCATTTCTTTAAAAATATTTTTAAATTTTAAGTTTTACATTAGCAAGAAAAATTTTATCTTTATAACCTTCTAATTCCTAAGTCACCTTTATTTAAAACTCATCACCTATTTATATTTTCCATTCATTCAGATCTCAAAAATTTATAAATATTATGGTGAAATGGGCCTCATATTTTAATTTATTTATTTAATTAGTTTAAGACGGGTAAGGAAAACTTCAAACAAATACTGATTGATTTAGATATGGAACATCTTAAATAATGGGACTGAACTATGTATTAAGATTAAATATAAAGCATAAAAAAAAATGAAAAAAATAATGCAAAAAGTTAAGCCTTGACTACTTGTTGATTAAGATCATAATTGCAACTGAATGAATAACGTTTACTATGAGGGTGGCCAGCATTATGAGATTGTAAAAAAATTAATAAAAGAGTTTTGTTAACAGCTCAAAAAAATTAGGCCTTGTAATGATGATTATTTAGACCTTATATGTTAAATGAAAAACCCAAATATTTATAAAAAAAAATCTTAATATTAATGTCAAAGGTTATTAATTTTCCTATTAATAGTTTTATTTAAATTGGTATTATTTTAACTAATAACTTTGTTAATACTGGAAGCAGAAAATTTTAACTTAGGATCCTGTAATGTAAGGTGTTAAAAATCTAATTATTATTATTATCATTATTATTAATTTTATTATTATTATTATTATTATTATTATTATTATTATTATTATTATTATTATTATTATTATTATTATTATTATTATTATTATCTAGATTCTATTCATTAAAGAAAAATATTTATGAACCTAATTGAGTAATAAAAACAAAACCGGCTTACCAGGAATCATGGGAACAGCAACAGTATACACAAGGTACCAGAATAACTTCTAAAGTCAAAGTGAGGGACCTTGGATCGCCAAAAAGCTAAGGTGGTTTGATTACGTAATGTGTATATAGTTCGCGGAGGAGAAGGTGGAAAAAAAAGATATAAATTTCAGGAAGTAAGAAATTAATTTGAGAATTATTCCTTAGTTAAACTAAATAAAATTTTAAGAAATTTTATTTGGTAAAATTTTCCCATGTAGAGCACGTAAATATAATAAATTAATATAAGAAAGTAACTATATTCATCCGCCAAACGAAAAGTGGATTATATGTCCTAAGAATTTTCCATAGGGAAAAGGCCTAGGCGTTAATAATTATGTAATTTATTTGAAAGTTCAAAAGGGAATTCAGAGTCCGAGGACATGTTAGATGGAAGAGAAAAAGGAAATAAACAATTTTGTGATGAATTTTAAATCTATTGGGGTAGTTAAATAAAAATTAAAACCAGATCAACAAATGTAACGAATTGGCAACTATTACATAAAAATTTGATAACAGAATTTTATCAGCTAAGATGACGTGGATATAACGAGGCTGCGCACGGGATCTGCGCCGAGAGAGAAGAAAAATATAGATTCAGAAGTTCTGATAACAGGAGAAAGAAAATATAATAAAAATTATAAAAAGAAAAAGATATGTTTTCCTAATTTTCTTTTTCTGTTAAATTTTTTTTGACATTTACAAAAGGGACATTTATCTGAATGTTTTCTTTTGTAAAGAGTTCCCCTGGTCAGAGGAAAATGGACGTGGGGTTTATTTTCTTGATTGGAAGTTGTGTATAAACATATATGATTGTCAGGGTGCCTAAAATGGCTATAAGAATAGAAAGGTTTGACAGAGAAATAGTATGTATATAAATTAGTTCATTTTTTTTTTTTTTTGTAAGGCAAGGACTGGTTGCAAAAGGTGTGGTGTTGCTTTTGTACAGAATTGAGAATAGAAAATATACATTATAGAGAACCATTGGTAACTGGGTTAAGGAGTAAACAAATGTAGGAATAATTTAAATGTTTGCAGATCTCTTTTGGAAGGGTGCCACTATTTGTGTATGTTAGGTTCAAAATTGTAGGAGTAGTAAAAGCAAGAAGTTATAATCTTAGGGGGGGAGAACAGTAGATAGTTTCGTAAAATGGGAGGCAAAGAAAAAAGAATATGGTTTAATAAATGTGTTTAATGAAAATGCTTGAGTGCTAAGGGATTGAAATTTGAGTGAAAATCTTTCTTCGTGTTTGACATTGCAAAAAATTGGAATGAAAATTATATTTAGTAATTACATTTAATTCCATAACCGAAATATATACTAACTTCACTATGAGAAAAAAAAATTTGAAATAATTTAACTAGGGACAAAATAAGTAAGATTTTAAATGTAAAAACAAATTGTAAAAAATTATCTTTGTTATATTTTAATTAAAAAAAATTTTTGTTTAACTTTTTTAAAAAAAACTGAGGGCAGTTTTATTTAACATTTAGGAATTTTTAAATTTCTAAGATGTGATTGTCTTTTTATTTTTCTCAAAATCAAAATATAAATGGACTGGCTGGTGGCGAGGAGAGGAAAAAAAAAATTTTTTTTAGAGTCTAAAAGGTGCTTGTGATTTGTGTACAAATTATTCTGTGTGAGGAAGGAAGAGATTGTTTACCAGAAGGGAAGTTTTGGATAGGTGGTATAAAGTATTCCGTTTGATATGAGGTCGTGTTGATTTGTTTGAGCAAGAGTTGTGTATTGAAGTGTATGTTGTATTATGAATACGGTATTCTCTTTGTGAGTTTTCTTTTGAGTTTATTCACATATGGAAGTGAGTTGTGTGGGTAATGTGTCTCAGTCGTAACTGGTTGAAGGTAATTGACTTTATTTAAGAGTGTAGAAGTTTCAGTTGTGAGAGATGAGAAAGTTAATTCTGGTGTAGAATGTGTTAAGAATATATGATTTTCAAAGGAGATAGGTGGAAGGTTTTGTTGTTTTGAGAGAAAGGAAGAGTGAGGATCAAAATGCGAAAGATTCTTAGGTGTGTTTAGAGTAGGAGTAATGAATGAATTATTTGGAAGAGTAGGTAAGTGAGAACTTTGAGGAAGAGTTTCGACAGGTGTGTTGTGTGAGAGGATGAGGCTCGATTCTGTTTGCGAAATTGATAATTTAGATAAAACTTGCGGAGATTTAGGTATAGGATGTGCCTCAATGTGCAAAGGAATTGCCTGAGATTTTGATGGAAATGTTAGAGGAGGAGAATGAGTTAAATTTTTAAGTAGAGCTGAGAAAGAAACAGTGTTATACGGAACTTTAATCAGTGAGTCCTGAGCTCTTCTTTGTGAGTGTGATAAACTTTGTTCTTTAGTGTGAACTGGAGGAATATAAATAGCATGCTGAAGGGTAGAAAAAGTTTGCCCTTTATTGTTGGGCAGAGGTAGGAAAGATTTAATCTCTGGAGAACTACTAAAAGGTGTGGTAGTGCCATGAGCATGGCTATTATCCCAACTTAATGCATTTGTGCTACTATCTATCTTATTTGGGAATAGAGCCTTGGCATTTGCTTTGCCATTTTCATTTTCTACTATACTAACACTACCTACATTTATGTCTCCGCTATGGGCATTCGCGTTGCCCGTATCAAAATTTTCCATATCAATGCTAACCTCAGTTATGCTTACAGTGTGAGGAGATGAGTCCCCTATAATTTTCCCTTTTAATAAATTTTCCTGAGAATTTATTGTACTTTTAGTACAATCCTTAACTACTTTTGTATTGATATTTGCGATACCATTTTGTGACTCAGTCATGTTAACTATTCTGTTTGGTATAAGAGAATTTTCTACCCCTTGAAAATCATGTTTTAAATTTGTGTTAAAATTCTCGTTGATGTTAATGCATACATTATGAGCTAAATTTTTACAAAAATTATGAGAGTGGTTTGGAGTATTAACATTATATTTGTCATGCAAAAAGCTTTTAAACCCATTTGAATTTACATTATTAAGATAAATAGGTCTAATGTCTACATTAGAAATATCCTTTACAAACGTATCAGCTGCTGAGCTGCGAACATTGAGAGTCCCACTGTGGGGATGTACGTAAGGTTTGGGAGCTTCCCTGTATTTCCTGAGTACTGGGGAAGGTCTTCGCCAGTCACTGACAAGTTCTTCTCTATTAGCGAAATGCATGAAAAATTTGTTGGCTCCCTCTTTAGGGGAATTTTTGCCACTGCGTAAGCGAGATTTTTGTTGAGGGTGTCCATAAGGAGGAAAACATTGAAAGTGCACATCTTGTGTCAAATGTTGCAGTTTCTTCTGGTGATAATAAGTGTGAGCAGTCTCAAATGGTTTGTGAGCAAAAGATGTGGGAGTGTGATACCCCATTTGTGTAGGGTTTTGGAACCGCTGGTTCCTGAGTTCCTCAAAAAATCGTTGTCGCAAAGTTGGTTTTGCAACATTTGAGTTTTTCTTTTGGTCATATCGTGTGACCGAGTTGACCAAACTTTGAGAGAATATTTTCATCACTTATTGTTTTTGTGATGAGTGTTTAGATAAGTTTGGTTTATAAATATACACTGCCCATCAAAATTATTTTGTAAATCTACGTTATTCGTTTAGATTAAAAAAATTTGTTTGTACTTTTAAATATAAAAATTATAAATTTACTTTAATGCGTTTTTAAAAATTTATAAAAGAGATGTATATACCCCGCAATGAGGTGATATACAAGATACCTTGTGATTTGGAGTTTAACTTTCCCTTGGATTCTCTGGCACTTTTGACAAAACTTGCTGTGATGTACTGGTTACAAATTCTGCTACTTCCGCCAGCGAGGTTTCCAGAAAGAGAAGTTGCCACTTTCACACAGTGGTCCACTGAAGACAAGTCGTCGCTGCTTTCACGACTTCTTCAGTTAACTTCAGAAAGGTGAGGTCGCCACTTTCACGATAAATTTTTCGTGATTTTCAATATTCAAGCCTTGAAGGTAATATTAACACATCTGAACTACGATATTTTCTTTATTGTAAACCAGTTAGTAAGTGCCTAAAAACAAATAAAAATAATTATAAGAAATTCATTAAAAGGCAAAGAGTACAAGAAAAAAAATAAATAAGCACAAAAGTAAGTCTAAAAATGCAGATATTTTCAAATATGATTAGTTCAAGATGTTTGCCAACACAGGTACAAGATAAAAATATTAAAATTTCCTCTCTCAGAGAAAACATAAAACTATAAGTATTGAAATTTTATTTCAGTGCCCCACAATAGGCCTATAATAATAAAATTGGCAATAATTTTCTAAATATGCATGGTAAATTTTACAAGAAATGCAAGAAATTTATTACCCTACAAAAAGGACTTTCATAACCTGAGGGATAAATATTAATCCTTTGATAATAGAGATACCCATATAATTTTGTAAGTGAAGTTTTAATAACAATCTGTTAAAATTTAAAATAGTACCGTACTGTATAAAAAATTAATTTGTAATGAATAAGATAGATCCCACAAACAAACAAAAATAAAAAGAAAAAAAACAATTTGAACCACTAAAAAAAATTTAAATTAACTCTAGCTGGATCTATTCAAATGATAAAAAAAAGAGTATGTTAGCACCCCCCTTTAATTCACTAAAAAAGTTACTAACTATTGGAACAATAAAATCTTTAAAATTGGGAGAAAAATTTAACATAAAAAAATCTATAAGCATGTGACTCCTTAAAAATTACCAATCAAAAGAAAAATATGAATTAACAAACAAATATATCAAGATGAAGCTAGTCATTACATTTTATTCTAAAACAATATTTTCAAAAATTGACACCATGAAATTTATAAACATGAAATATATGTATGAAAACAGGAAAAACAAAATTTATCTAATTCATAACCAAAGATCCATGTTGGTATTGCAAACTTTTAAATTCATGACTTTACTAGGCTATTAATAATTTGTCTAACATAAAAATCAAAATTTAAATTAACCTTTATATTAAGGAAGTGAAAAAAAACAAATCATTGATAATTCAGGTTTCATAAAAATAAATGTTGTTTATATTGAGGCTATTACTTATTAGTCTCCTTATCTATTCTTAGTTCCAAAATTTTAAAAATGGATGATCCTGGAACATTCAAAACACAATAAAATTTACTAATTAAACTTTAATGTCTAGCCATTTAAAAAATGTTCATTCTAGTTATTTAACACTGTTTACTGACAAAAAAACAAAACTATTTTATATAAAAAAAATTTAATTTTTAAGTTTTTCATTTACAGGAAAATTAAAAATTTATAATCTAAGTGTGAGCATTACCATTTCTTTAAAAATATTTTTAAATTTTAAGTTTTACATTAGCAAGAAAAATTTTATCTTTATAACCTTCTAATTCCTAAGTCACCTTTATTTAAAACTCATCACCTATTTATATTTTCCATTCATTCAGATCTCAAAAATTTATAAATATTATGGTGAAATGGGCCTCATATTTTAATTTATTTATTTAATTAGTTTAAGACGGGTAAGGAAAACTTCAAACAAATATTGATTGATTTAGATATGGAACATCTTAAAAAAATGGGACTGAACTATGTATTAAGATTAAATATAAAGCATAAAAAAAAAATGAAAAAAATAATGCAAAAAGTTAAGCCTTGACTACTTGTTGATTAAGATCATAATTGCAACTGAATGAATAACGTTTACTATGAGGGTGGCCAGCATTATGAGATTGTAAAAAAATTAATAAAAAGAATTTTGTTAACAGCTCAAAAATAGGCCTTGTAATGATGATTATTTAGACCTTATATGTTAAATGAAAAACCCAAAAATTTATATAAAAAAAATCTTAATATTAATGTCAAAGGTTATTAATTTTCCCATTAATAGTTTTATTTAAATTGGTATTATTTTAACTAATAACTTTGTTAATACTGGAAGCAGAAAATTTTAACTTAGGATCCTGTAATGTAAGGTGTTAAAAATCTAATTATTATTATTATTATTATTATTATTATTATTATTATTATTATTATTATTATTATTATTATTATTATTATTATTATTATTATTATTATTATTATTATTATTATTATTATTATCTATGTACATTGAAGAAAAATATCTATGAACCTAATTGAGTAATAAAACAAAGCCGGCTTACCAGGAATCATGGGAACAGCAACAGTATACACAAGGTACCAGAATAACTTCTAAAGTCAAAGTGAGGGACCTTGGATCGCCAAAAAGCTAAGGTGGTTTGATTACGTAATGTGTATATAGTTCGCGGAGAGAGAAGGTGGAAAAAAAAAGATATAAATTTCAGGAAGTAAGAAATTAATTTGAGAATTATTCCTTAGTTAAACTAAATAAAATTTTAAGAAATTTTATTTGGTAAAATTTCCCCATGTAGAGCACGTAAATATAATAAATTAATATAAGAAAAGTAACTATATTCATCCGCCAAACGAAAAGTGGATTATATGTCCTAAGAATTTTCCATAGGGAAAAGGCCTAGGCGTTAATAATTATGTAATTTATTTGAAAGTTCAAAAGGGAATTCAGAGTCCGAGGACATGTTAGATGGAAGAGAAAAAGGAAATAAACAATTTTGTGATGAATTTTAAATCTATTGGGGTAGTTAAATAAAAATTAAAACCAGATCAACAAATGTAACGAATTGGCAACTATTACATAAAAATTTGATAACAGAATTTTATCAGCTAAGATGACGTGGATATAACGAGGCTGCGCACGGGATCTGCGCCGAGAGAGAAGAAAAATATAGATTCAGAAGTTCTGATAACAGGAGAAAGAAAATATAATAAAAATTATAAAAAGAAAAAGATATGTTTTCCTAATTTTCTTTTTCTGTTAAATTTTTTTTGACATTTACAAAAGGGATATATATCTAATTTTTTTTTTTATAAATATATATATATATATATATATATATATAGTATATATAATATATATATATATATAATATATATATATATATATATATATATATATATATATATATATATATATATATATATATATATATATATATATATATATATATATATATATATATATATATATATATATATAGGCTTCTGAATGGAATAAAAAGTATGTTTGTCGATATAGTGAACGGTGTGTAAGAATAAATGGTGTCCAAGTGGAATTGTTTAGTTATTATAAGTGAGTGAGGGCAGGGTCTGTGTTGTCCTCCTTGGTTATTCATTTTTGTATATGGATTGGGGTTATGAAAGAATTAGAGGTGGGAGTGGCAGGAAATGTGTTAGAATTGAATGAAGAATGGGGAGATGAAGTTGGAGTGTGCCTACTATTTATATG
>JABUQX010010448.1:12500-22500 GCA_015478945.1 Trachelipus rathkii
TCCACACAGAATCATTTTTCTAGTGGAAAACTGTGACAAGTTCTGTCATTTATTATTTAAATACTTTTTGTTGAATACTCCTTGCATTGTTTTGGTGTTTGCTAACTTAAATATACCTTAAAAAAAAGAAAAAAGAAAACTCTCTTGGCTTGCATGGCCAATTTCCACTCTATTCAAAATTTACTATTGAACCCAACCAACTCTTCATTTGCCACTTCAGTGTATATCGTTCTTTTGTCTCTAAATATTCTCCTATATAAAGTGTTGTTACACCTATTACAAAGATTAAACCTCATGGCCTCTTACTTCTTGTCTTCCCTTCCTAAAGAAAAGAACCTTGCAGCTTAGCTGAAGGTCTCCTTCCAGTCCTACTCTATTTTAATTAATCCTGATAGCTCTGTTCAAGTCTTCACAGACAATTCTAATTTTATTGCCATAATTTTTCCATACCGCACTTTCTTGCATACTTTCCTCCAGCTCGCTTCCGTTCTTACGGCTGAGCTGATGGCAATTTTATTGTCCCTGTCTAGAATCTTGTTTCTAAATGATGGCCAATCATTTGGCATGTATCAGACTTGCATTACCCTGCAAAGTTTCTGAGAAAACCCCACGCCTTTAGAAAATTAGTTACCTTTTGCTGGATACCATTTCACATTGCCATCGTCGGCAATGAAAAAGTTGACATTGAAGATAAACTCGCCTCCTCGCTGCAGATTGTCCTAACTATCTTCCCATAGACAGCAGGTGCGTCTTGTCTAACTCTCCTTCCATAGACAGCAGGTGCGTCTTTATCGTTCAATTATATTCCTCGGCTCCATCAGTATAAAGATAGAATATTCTAACGAAACACTTGATTTTTAGGATAGAAACACTTCTCTAGGGGAAATTAAAGCTCCAGCAAGTTTTTTTTTTTTTTTTAAAGTTGTTTAACCATTTTTAAATGGCCTGGTAATTCGCCAGACTTAAATCCCAGCGAAAATGTGGTTGATAGTCAAGCGCAGAATCATGAAAATGAGTTCAACAAAACTCAGGCTACTAATAATAGTATATCAAGTGTGATATGATGATAAACTTCAGAAAATGTCTTTAGACTTACTCAATTCAATCCCAAAGGAGGACATATTTCATATTGAATGAAACTCTCATTAGCATTTTAAATATTTAATAAATATTTATTTTTTATTTACATTTTTATGGCATTGCCTCAATTAATTTGCATATTTTATTTATATATATATATATATATATATATTATATATATATATATATATATATATATATATATATATATATATATATATATATATATATATATATATATATATATATATATATATTGAAATGATAAAAAAACGAAGGCGAGATGGTGATTGAGTGGATTTGGAAGTTGTGTAACAAAGCGTTTCTGGAGGGTTTAGTTCCGAGGGATTGGAGAAGAGCAGTAATAGTATCCTTATATAAGGGTAGAGGATAAGGGTAACTGTAGGAATTATAAAGGAATGAGTTTATTGAGTGTTGTAAGGAAGATATATGCTGGTATTTTGGAAGTAAGAGTGCGTCGAGTGACTGAGAGACTGATTGGTGAAGAACAAGGTGCGTTTAGAAATGGTAGAGGATGTGTGAATCAAATTTTTATATTGAATCAATTGATTGAGAAAATGAGAGAGAAGAAAAATAAATTGTATTTAGGTTTTATGGTTTGTAACAGGCGTATGATAGGGTTAATAGGGAAGCTCTATGATAGTGATATGTGGTGTTGGTGGGAGGCTTCTGAATGGAATGAAAAGTATGTATGACGATAGTGAAGCGTTTGTAAGAATTATTGGAGTTGAAAGTGATTGGTTTAATATTAGTAGAGGTGTAAGGCAGGGATGTGTTATGTCTCCTTGGTTATTCAATTTGTATATGGATGGGGTTATGAAAGAATTAGAGGTGGGGGATGGTGTAAGAATGATTGAGAATGGTAGAGAGTGGAAGGGGCCCTACCTATTATATGCGGATGATTTGGTTTTATCTTGCGAACCTAAAGAGAGTTTGGGAGGATTAGTAGAGGGATTTGATAGGGTGTGTAAAACGAAGGGTTTGAAAGTAAATGTAGATAAGAGTGAGGTTATGGTTGCGAGTGAGGACAGTCCTCAGTGTGAAGTTATGCTGGATGGTGAGTAATTGAAAAAAGTGTCTGAGTTTAAATACTTAGGACGTATGTTTGATGAAAGGGAATTGATGATGCAGAGTGTAGTAGGGAAGTTGTAAATGGTAGGAAGGTGGCTGGAGCAATTAAATCGTTGGTGGATGTAAAAGGACTTAAGTCTTGAATGCGCTTGGGTCTTACATGAGGTTGTGTTGTTACCTGTGTTGATGTATAGTAGTGAAACTATGGTCTGGAATAAGAGGTATAGATCTAAAGTTCAATGTGTTCAGATGGACAATCTTAGGGGCATGTTAGGTGTGAAAAGAATTGATAAAATGAGGAATGAACGTATTAGGGAGTTGTGTGGTGTGAAGAAAGGAGCAAATGAGAGAATAAATGAATGTGCATTGAGATGGTTTGGTCATGCGGAAAGGATGGATGATAGTCGGTTGGTTAAACGGATGTATAGTGGTGAGTGTGCTGGGAATTGATAGGCTGGGGGACCAAAGAAAAAGTGGATTGAGTCAGTAAAGGAATTTGAGTTTTGCAGAGGCGAGAAGAAAGGTGCATAATAGGAGTGAATGGCGGGGTTTTGTTAGGGGGTATGGTTGTAGCCCATCTGGGGCAAGTTGAACCCTACATTGACGAGATGCCATAGTGAGGGTCCTTTCCGGTCCCGTGAAGCTCTAGGGTTGATTTATCTGACTGGGGAAGGCTCTCACTAAAGGGCATAAAGGGGGCGGTAAGACTGGACTTATCTTTTGACCGTTATATCCTTCTACTTTTCTGTGTCCAATGCATGCTACGCACCTTATCCGCAGTTCTGGAGAGAGGAGATGAGTGATGATTGATATATATATATATATATATGTATATATATATATATATATATATTATATATATATATATATATATATATATATATATATATATATATATATATATATATATATATATATATATATATATATATATATATATATATATATATTTTTTATTAATATATATATATATATATATATATATATATATAATCATCTTTTTGTCAGAATGTTCTTGTAATTGGGAATTCTATAGCTGGTGTCATTGGTGATAAACTAGAAATCGCTAAAAGTCATGGAATTGAAGTAGAGGTTCAGAGCTGGCCTGATGAAAATTTAACCACTATTATTAATAATGCGAAAGCTATTGTTAAACCGCATCATCAGGTTGTCGTTCTATTTGGACTTACTTTTGAAGCTTGGAATTATGTATCCTTGCTCGAAAATCAATATGAACCGAGAATTGTAATTCTAAATCCAACATTTTCATTGGATTCAGTTGCTATACAATTGGATTCATTTGCTCAGTTCTGTAAATCAGTCAATCCCCAAATAAAAGTTTTTGTTGTGGTTCCTCCGATTCAAGATATGTTTTTGTATAACATTTCAAGAGTAAAAAAATACGCGCCCAATCGCGTTTCATTCTTGAAAAGCAGTCCAACCTTCAATAGGAAAACTATGGCTCAAAATTCGAGAATTATTTTGAAAAAAATGCGCGAACTCTTCAAGTGTAAGTTCAATTGGATTGAAAACTTAATTTCTTGTCAAAATATTCTGATACGTGCGTGCGGCTTTTACCAAAAAAATGTAAGAAAACTTTTTAGAAATTTTTTTTCTGGAAAAACTAATGTGCCAGATATGTCTAATGCTCTTTTTGATGGTCTACATCCTACAGATACTTTTATTGAAAAATTTTGGGATAAATATATGATATTATTATGTAATTTAGTAGATATAAACAATTCAATAAATGTTAGTCAGAACAGTGAACCCATTTTGATAAACGATGATCAGAACAATGAACTCGTTAATTGCTTTTCACCTATAGAACTCGCTCAACTTTTGCTTCAACATTCCAATATACCTCCTGCTGTTTATCAAGATCTGGGACCTACTAGAACTGACAGTAACTATGTAAGAAAATACTCTTATTTTCATGTAATATATATAGACCTTTAAATTTCCAGATAATTTTTATTTTTAAATGTGGTTTCCTTATTATTAACTACGCAAGAAAATACTCTTATTTTCATGTAATATATTTAGACCTTTAAATTTCCAGATATTTTTTATTTTTAAATGGTTTTCTTATTTTTCCAATATCAAATTCTTTTGCCTATTCACACAAGTAGTAAAAGCAAAAATTCATTTATCTAATCGTTTGTATAATGCTGTAGCATTTATATAAATTGGTTGCTTTATATGTGTAAAAAAAATTTAGTAACATACTTTTAAAGCACAGTATGTTGGACTTATAATGGCCTTTAGTTTTCACATTTACATTTTGGTAATGATGCTTTTATAGCAGATTTTAGCAAAGGGGAGAGATTATTATATGTAATTGCAAATACAACCTCCTCTTAAATTTATTGTTCATTCTTGGGATTGACCATTTGATTCATACTTTTCTTATTTTATAAATTGAATTTACTTTCTTTGTAAATCATATTTATAAAGTTCTTCAATTCTGGAATAGGAAGATCGGTCCTTTTGTCATTCTAAATACATTCTCTCTGTTACTACCGTGGTAGAGCGATTGATTCGCGATGCTAAGAGCTGTGGTTCTATCCCTCGCTCGGATCCTAGGTAAATTACCTAGAGTAGCTCCCCTCCTACAATTGGGCAATGTCCGTGAGGTGAAAACTTATCAATGATCCTACGAGCTCTTTGAGCCACGACATGGGAGACTGGCTTGTAATAGGGGAGTTTTTAAGAGCTTGCCGTCTGCACAGTTTTGATGCCAATTTTGTTGCTTAAGAATGACAGCCATTAATATATAATATATATATATATATATATTATATTATATATATATATATATTATATATATATATATATATATATAATATATATTATATATTATATATATATATATATATATATATATACAAATAGTGGTGTAAACAAAATGCAGTTAATTTAATATCTACTCAATATAATCTACAGCAATTATATTAGTGCTAAAACACAACAGCCATTCAAAATAACTGCCTTTTGCTTTATTATAAGCATTTTAAGTCTTATGAGTATTGTTAAAGCACTCACAACCTCCATTAGAAAGTTCTTCACTGCACCCGTTATAGCATGCTTTGAAGAACTGATGTTTGGTTGGTCTTGAATAGCCATACGCTATAAAACTCCATTAATGGGGTTTTATAAGGGTTATTATATATATTTGTAATCCAAAGGATTAAGATGTGGCCGGCTAGACAGCCATTCGTCAACCTTCAAAAGATTTAACAGTTTTCCCCAAGTCCAAAACTGAGTAGAACTTGTTTTAGATGCTGGTGCAGAATCCTGTTGAAAGGCCCATTGTTCAATTTGGAAGTGAGCCTGTTCTAGTAGTTTTACTACACCTTCCAGAATGGCTTGCCAGTACAGGGCAGCTGGATGGAGCTTAATGATGACCTTGGTCACATGCTATGAGTTCTGCTGCCTTCTTAGATGACGTAGCATACAACCTATCAGTTTGTTTGTTAAAACATTCTTCCACAGTAAAGGGTGTTTCGTTCCTCCTTAACGATAAAGTCTTATTACATTGTATTTTGATGTAAAAGATACAAGCAGTTGGAAATAGTTAGCGTAGCTATTAGTATGTGATTATATTAAAAAGATTGTTTACATGGTTCAGGTCGTTGGCCTTCTCTTTCTCTCTCCCACTCTCTCATTACTTAAACCATTACTCCTTTGTTTTACCTTTGAATTTTTTCTGTTTTTACAGTTTAATAATTTGGCATTTATATATATATATGATATTCGTGTCTGTCTGTTGTATAACCTGACGTTGGTTGTGATGAGTGTCTTCGTTTTGGCTACTCGGCCAGTCAACCTTCTGCTTTAGCTTTGAATGTTTTCTGTTTTTACAGTTTAAACTTTTGGCATTGTCGGTAACGCAGCTTTGTGTGTCGAAAATAAATTCAACAATTGAATAAAAAAAATAAAAAATTGAAATCGCAATGGCTTGGCTGCAAGTTGATGAAGAACAGAAAGGTATGTCCCCTCTATTTCGATTTGAGATTAGATAAAGCTCTTAAATATTAGTTCAATTATTGTCTAGTGTAACTATTACTATATTAGTATTATATGTATATATATATATAAAATATATATATATATATTTGATTAATTAATAGATATATATGTATATATTATATATATATATAATATCTATATATTATTATATATATAGTATATATATATATATATGTGTATATATAGCTTATATATATAATAGGGATACTATATATTATATAATATATATATTACTATATATAATATATTATATTTTCATATTATATATATATATATATATATATTTATATATATGTATATAAATTATATATAGATATATTATTATATATATGATTAAAATACTATATATAATGATATTATATAATATATTATATATGTATAAATATATATAATCATATATATTTATTATATTATATATATAATGATAAATATTTATATATATATATATATATAATATTATCATGCGAAGATAGCCTAATTATCATATATCTATTATATATAATATGAATATAATATATAGTATATAGTATTAATATTATATTATATTATAACTATATTACTTATTATATTTATTTAATAATCTAGTATATTATGTATTCCGGTTTGTATGAATTACTACTATATTACTATATATCTATATTATACATATACTATTAGTATACCTTATTATTTATATATAGGATCAGACAATGCTCTTCTATTCATAATAATAATTAATTATATTTTATATACTTATTATATATATAATGTATGTTATATAATTTATTATTATTACTACTCTCTACGTGGTATATGTTATATATATATTATACTCTATTATATATATTATACTATAATATATATAGTTATATGATATATTATATATCATTTTTTGTATGTATCAGTTCTTCTAAATAATATAAGTGTATGATATATATATATGGGTCGTATACTACTATATAACTCTGATTATATCTTTTCATTTATGTATCAATCTATCTTGGAGCTTTCTGGTGTGATCTAACGCGTAGTATTTACCGTTGTTAGTTGCGTTATGATCTACTTTAATTATATATTACTATATTGTGATTTAATCTATTTCACTTCTTGCAAACTTAGGATATGTATTACAAGCGATACGTAGTATTCACTATATAATAGTCATCAGTTATATAAAACATATTAATTTAGGGGTAGAAGCTCTCTATATGTTATCTTAAACTAGTTTCATGGATATATAAGTTTGGAATATTCGCCCGTCCTCGACTATACAGTTAATAAGCAATACTATCTATGTACGAACTAATAGTTTTAATCTTTTTTAGTTTTATTAAATATATATATTAGATAATTTTTTTTATCTACATCACTATATATATTATATATATTACGACTAGTGGCTGGACGACCTAGACAAAAAAATGGTATTATTTTTTATATTATGTTGATGTTAATCCATGTGTTTAGTACTGCTTATTATCAGTAACGTGGAACTGTAACATCGAAAGACCTTCTTTTTTATGTCTATTGAAAATACTAGGAGAATGCGGGAGGGTAAGGTTTTGGTTAAAACCTGTGAGGATGTTTTGTGTCAGATCGATTAAGAGAGTGGTAATGAAGTGTTTTTGTCTAAACGGCATTGTGTATTTGATGAGGGATGATGATGAGGGAGACTCTTTTAGTTCAATCTTCTCAAGAAACTCCTAGATATTGCAGATTAGTAATGAGATGAGGTCTATTAGACAGGGCAAGTTGGCTTTTTTGTTAGGTTTTAGTTGATACCTCCCCGGTCACTCTTGGGTTTCAATTACGTGAGCTAATAGAGGCAGTATTACCCTAATGTATATATAATTAGTATATATATATATAGTATAGCGTATAGTATTGTTATCGTTGTTATATATATTTTATATATATTATTATATATATATATATTATTATATATAGATATATAATTATATTTATATATATAGATCTATATTATATATATATATATATATATATATATAGTATATATTATATATACTATATATATATATATATATATAATATATTATATATAGATATATATATTTAAATATATATAGTACACTATATATTAGAATCACTCTATATATCCAGTCTTAAGTTGCAGAAAGATGCATTTTAAAATTACCTGAAATACGAAAATAATATTTAAAAGTTGTTGTATAATTTGAACATAAATTTTTTTAATTTCTCTAGATCATAACAATTCTTTCGTTGCTAATTCAAAATAAATTTTTAATTTAACCCCTTAGAATAGAAAAATATTTTAAATTTATTTCGAATTCCCTATCTGGCAAAACAGGAAATATTTTTCAAAACAAAATTAAAGTACAATGTTTATAATCTAATTATTATTCATCTTATTTTTCCAATGTATAAAGTGGCAGATTGAGTAAATATAAATAATTTCAGAATATTTGTCTCTCTTAATATATTTCTTCCTCATGGGAGAGAAGTATCTAATATTTACTAAGTAAAAGAGATAGATGTAAATAGATAGATTCAGCCATAGATAGACTTAGATAGATCAGACGTGACCGATGAGATAACCGGATAGATAGATACGATCTATGCGATAGATCATAGCATAGATAGATAGATTAGATAGTGGAGAGCCCGCGCGCGCCCCGTGTTACATGTCTTATATTATTCCTTTAACAAGTTTAAAAAAGTAGAAGCGTAAAAAAAACAAGATATATCAGAATAATACAAAGCTTAAAAAGTTAAAATACAAATGAATTCCATTCTTAATTATGCAATATTTTAAATTAGGGTATCTCCTCTGTCTTGAACAAATTTTTCTTGATTTTAGCAGCATTCAATATGAAACAAGATATAATAAATACTCCATTGGCTCTATAAATATCCTTTCGATGTCTTTCACTATGAAATCTGCCTTAAATAAAAGTATTTTTTCTAACAAATTGCATGATATGTCAAGCAACCTAAAGACGGTGCATAATTTAAGATAGTTTAAGAAATGATTAAACATTAACATACCTAAGCAATTACATATTACTGACTTATGTACCAGATTCATTAGCCATGAGTAGCCTTAGGCGGCAAATATAGGTCCTCCTATAAGGTGAGACGATGAAGTCCGCGAATACACTTAGAGACAAGCATGCAATGCTAGTCTAACATGTACCTCTCTAAATTTATGTGTACCACAGTCGATATAAAAGGGGTCTATATTTACGTGGATTTTCAAAAGAATACATGCCCGAATACCGAACCCTAAAGTGGAGGAACAGAAGAAGAGATGAACTTTCCAACACTCCTTTCCACTATATATAATATATCAATATATATATATATTAATATTATAGTATAATACTAATATATATATATATATAGGTATATATACTCCTTATTAAATATATATATATAATACTGGTATATATATATATATAGAAATATAATTATATATATTACCTATATATATATAATAAATTTATATATATACTATTATATATTCGTATGTAATATAACTAGTATATTTAATCTTAGCTATTATATATAATATATATTAGATAACATATATATATTTAATATATATAATATATATATATATATATTATATATTATATGATATATCATGATATATATATTATATAATATATAATATGATTATTTATATATATTCATGCTATATATGTATTACAGGATGGCTTAACAAGTTCTTCAAATCCTGCGGATAAGTAATTTTATTCCTCAATTCACCTTACCAATTTAGGGCTGTATCTCATATAGTATCATTATATCATATATACCTATTATATCGTATATC
>JABUQX010010448.1:25000-27450 GCA_015478945.1 Trachelipus rathkii
CTGACAAAGTAACTGCAATCACTTCAGCTGAGAAAATGGAAGAATAAGTTGACAATGTGCTGGATAGAGTGAGGTTCGGAAATACAGTCGATGCTGTCACTCCCTCAACCGTTTTGGAACCATCAGTGTAGATAGCTATCGAGCCTGTATGGACTTCTTTATGGGACATAAAGGAATGCTTCAATTTAGCCTGGTATGCTTCTCCATTAGTTACTTTTAATAATAATTAAAATTTAACTAGCATAAAAACCCACTTTACCACCGTTGAGCTTAAGTTGCCTTTTTCTGACCGCTAGTAATCATGGAGGAATTATTTCAGGAAGGTACTTGGGACTATTTTAGTTAATCCCAGAGGTATTATCTCAGGAAGGTACGTGGGTATATTTCAGGTCATGGGAGCTTACGAAACGAAGTGTCGTTACGCGACCAGCTTAGTTGCTCAATGCCATTTTTTCATGAAGGTACCTGGGTTTATTTTAGATGTATGTGTGCGCAACGTTGTTACGTATACACATACGTAAGTGACGTAGTCACGGACGTATGTATGCGTTTCTGTCTTTCTTGTCATCGTCTTTCATATGGGGTCTATTCTGATCGTCAGTAATCCCTGAGATTTATTTCAGGAAGATACCTGGGTTTATTTCAGGTAATCCCAGAGACGTACTTCAGGAATGCTTATGGATATATTTCAGGTAATCCCAGAGGCTTACTTCAAGCAGGTACCTGGATTAGCCGTGACTGCTTGGCCTTGACGTTGCTCTCCACGGTGGTCATCGAACACGTTGGTCTTTGGGTGCTTGGTCTTGACTTTGCTCTCCACCCCGTTCCATTAGCCGTAACTCTCCACCCCGTTCCATTAGCCGTGACTCTCCACCTGTTCTATTAGCCGTGACTGCTTGTGCTTGACGTTGCTCTCCACGGTGGTCATCGAATACGTTGGTCTTTGGGTGCTTGGCCTTAACGTTGTTTGTCGTCGAAGCCTGAGGTCTTTCACCCACCTCCTCACACTTGCCTTGCCTTGTCATCGAACACGTTGGTCTTTGGGTGCTACCAACTCAGTTAGCTGTTTCATGCTCGAACCTTTCCACTTGCTTTGCTCTTCTGCTCTCGAGGTGTCAATGGTTTCTCTGTTCGCCGTGACTGCTTGGCCTTGGATTTATACTACTTTTGGTTAAAAGCCTTTAAATTACCGAGTCACCATTGGGGGAGCCACAGCAATCACCTCATGAAGGAGCATGACAAGAGTAATGAACGTACACGGCCTACGACAAGAATGATAAAGACGCATCAGGAACCTTTATGAAGATTGAAAACACTCACAAAGAACACCCTTATAGGAGGAGGAGGGAACAATCATGAAACACCTTGCGAAGCATGAAAGCACTTTCCATAAGCACCCACAGAAGAGGGAACAACTGTGATAGAAAATGTTATTAAATTGGAAATAATTATGTTCATTCTTAAAATTCTAGTAAAAATTATTTTAAAACTGTTTACTTATATAAACTTACAAGTAGAGAATTGGAAAGGAACCGGTAGTGAGGAGTGGAACAGCATCAAAGCTATGGAGTTTATATTTGTAGGTGTTAATGTTCTTAGTTTTTGAAATGAAACCTTCCGTGTTTGTAATGTGAGAGGTATAAATATTGCCTAAGAGGGGTTTGAGGGAATTGGCAATTCATTTAGATATCTTATAAGTGATAGAAACGACATTGGAAATACTGAGTCTAAGAGGAATGTTGAGTTTATTAGTTTTAGGTATACCAGAATTGATAAAGATGCTGTCTGAAAATAAATTCACTCTCTGCGAAACATTCAATAGTTTGAAAAGTAGCTTGATAAGTATCAGAAACATGAAAGCCGGTTTAGGGATGATGATGTCTTAGTCGATATCATACCGAACAAACTTGGAAAACAGAATGAAAGTTGTTTGTAAAGTATCTGAGAACAATAAATATAGCTCAGGGTTGATCATTGAAAACATATGTCTTGCACTCTGTGCTTTCTTCTTCTCAGTTTTTTCTTCTTTACCCCTTCAAGAGATCGTCAAACTCATTTTGGTTGCGAAACCCCGTAAAATTTGGAATCTTTTGGTCTTTGAAACAATTATAAACACACCAATTAATTCAATATTTGGAGCTGCAACAATTTAGTCTGGCCCCACTACAGCAAACTCAGGTCCGACTCATGTGCAATGTCATATGAGTACTCTCTTTCTTCTTCCTCCTTTCTCTTCCTTTCTTCTTCTTTTTCAGTTCTTCTCAGTTTTTCTTCTTTTTCCCCCTCCTCAAGAGGATCTTCAAACTCATTTTAGGCTTCTGAACCCTCATAAAATGAATTCTACACCTTGGAATACATAGGATTATGGCGCACGAAAACGCGAAAGCGTTTCGTCGATAAATGCGAAACGGTTAAACACCTAAATCCAGGGCCGAACGAAGTAATACAAG
>JABUQX010010449.1:5000-12500 GCA_015478945.1 Trachelipus rathkii
ATATATATTATATATATAATATATATATACTATATAGTGATTATTATATAATATATATATATATATACATAATACATACTATATATACTATATCATATATTATATATATATATATATATAATTATTATATATATATACTATATATATATAATATATATATAGTATTATATATATAATAATATATAATATATATACTACTAAATATATATATATAATATATACTATATATATATATATTAGTATATATTTTTTATAACGGAAAACATCTAATATTTACCTTATATATGTAAAATTTATATAAAAATATAATATATATATATATATATATATATATATAATGGTGACCTACTTTCCTATCACACTGATTTAAGTGGTCTTCTGCACTTAGGGATTATGGGGAGTCGTCTTAAGTGGTGGCGCTTGACTTTTCGAAAATTATTCATTGTGTATGACAAGCGTCACTACTCTCTAAGCTTCCTTCCTCTGGGTTTCATCCTTCTATTTGCTTACCCTTGTCTAATTTTCTCTCAGATCGTCCCGTATCGGGACTTGTTGATGTGGCGAACTCTTCTCCCTTTCATGTTTATTGTTGCGTTCCTTAGGGTTATATTCTATTTCCAACTTTATTCTTACTTTTCATTAACGATCTCCTCTGCCGAACTTCTAACTCTGTTCATTCTTATGCCGATGACTCAACTCTCCATTTTTCTACTCATTTCAAATCTGCTCCCTCTTTTGCATCTAGAGTTGCTTCTCGATTTCATCTTTCCGATTCTATTCTTGCCGATCTGGATGGGATTTCCATCTGGAATCGTACCAACCTGTGAAATTTAACTCTTTAAAAAAAAATCAAATCCTTCACATATCTCTTTCTAAAACATCTCCCAACTTTCCTATCTCCTTCGAAGACTCTAACGTCTCACTTATGAACATCATAAATATTCTTGGTCTGAACATTAACAACAAATTATCTTGGAGACCTCACATCACAACGATTGCCATGGCGGCCTCAAAGAAGCTGGGTGCTCTGTTCAGGTTGCGTGATTTTTTTTTCATCGAAAGTTACTACAGTTATATAAGGACCTTATTCGCCCATGTATGGAGTACTGCTCTCAAATTTGGGAGGGTTCCGGTTCCACCCTTCTTTTGAATAGGGTTGAGTCTACCGATAAAAGACTAATAAACTGTCCCCTACTTTTTAACTCCTTAGACCCTTTATCCCTGCGGCATAAGATTGGCGCATTATCTCTTTACTACAGGTATTAAACGGCAGGTGATCGAGGGAGTTGTGCATTTCTTACCACCACCACTGCGACACCCTCGTAGCGCAATAGATGCTTTGCTTTCGTATTAATTTTGTGTGAACATTGAAAATTCCAGACTCGCTCGTTGTGGTGCCTCTTCTTTCCAGCTACTTCTCTGTTGTGGAATTCCATACCATCATATGTTTTAGATGTTGTATTTAATCTTCCCCTCTTTAAAACCTCCATCTGTGCTCATTTGAGAGATTTACATTAGGTTTGGGAGAGCCTTTCATTTTGTTATATTATTCACTTTATTGTTCTGCCACCTCCTTGAAAAGGAGTGAGTGGTAATCTGCATATATATATATATATATATATATTATTATAGTATCATATATACATATATATGATATATTAATATATACTATATATATAGTATATATATATAATACTATATATTATATATATATATATATATATGAATATATAATATATATAATATATATATATATATACATTTATATAAGATATATATATATATATTTTATTAAATAAAAGTATTTATAAATATATATTATATATATATAATATATATATAAATATATATATATTATATATAATATATATATATATACTATTATAAGTATATATATAAATATATATACTATATATATATGTATATATATTATATATAGTATATATATATATATATATTATATATATATATAGCTTATATATATAGTATATAATAATTATATATATTATATATAATTATATCAAATATATATATATCATATATATAATTATTCGCCTTATATAAGTTTTAAAATGTTAGTCATATTAACCGAGTATTAATGTGGTAAGAGAAAATATCTTATTTACATTGACTAAAAACCACCTTTCTTATTATTACATTTATACATATTCTCTTTAGATTTTTGAGAGAGAGAGAGAGAGAGAGAGAGAGAGAGAGAGAGAGAGAGAGAAGGAGAGAGAGAGCGAGAGAGAGAGAAAGAGAGAAGAAGAAGAGAGAGAGAGAGAGAGAGAGAGAGAGAGAGAGAGAGAGAGAGATACGTCAATAGTATAAAGCAAGAATTGTTCCATCGAATATCAAATAAATAATTTTTTTTTAATAAAATACCTTTTATAAACTCGTATATAAACTAAAATAAAAATAAAAATTGAAAGAAAAACTTAAAATAAAGTTATCAGAAAGTTTTGTTGCTCCTCAAATTCACACCTAAGCAAAAATAAACTTTACTAGTTTATTTTTTCTTAGTAAAATTTCAAAATAATTTAAAAATATCGCTATCAGGGGCCTATAACACTACAGTTAAAAGTCTTACAATCGTAAGAAATTTGTTACACTTGTATATATTCTGTAACACAAGAATACAACTTGTAAATTGAAGTTACAAGTGGAATCTCAACACCTGTGGGCCACTTCCGAACGCAAAAATTTTAACTTGTGAGTTGTGTTACAGAAATGACAACGAATATTAACAATTGTTAGCATATTTTTTACAATCTAAGACCGCGGGTAGAACATTTCTACATGTTATTTCTTTGATATTTTTTATTTTTTAACTAATTAAATACTTTCGACAACCTTAGGTAGCTATTTTAAAACTATATATATATATATATATATATATATATATATATATATACTATATATATATAATATATATAGTATATATAAGTATATTTATATATATATATATATCTATTATATATATAATATATAATATATATACATTAAAACGCAATGTATATGACTGACATAATTCAAGGAACGTGCTGATAGACTTAAGATTAAGCATTATCTATTTTATATATTAATTTGAAATTCATTATTTTTTATTAAAATATAAGAAAAACAAAATAACAAAAAAAAAAAAACTATTACACAAAAAAAATGAATAATATGTACAGCCTCCTGATTCTTGTATTACAGAAAAACACACAGCAGACCTAATATAAACATAGTCACGTGTATTTGTAATATTGCTTGCGACTTTTAGATGTAGACTTCTGAATTGTAGTAACTAGTATATACCTGTTTGTGTTACTGTTTAATACAAGTTGCAAGTCTACAAGTTGTATAATTGTAGGACTTGTGTGATCTTTGTCTTGCATGCCACAGATGTTGAAAATTGTCATTTGTCAACGTTAGTTAAAAAAAGTTAGAGCATTAGTCTAAGTCGGAAGAAATAATATTGGTGCTGCGTTATTGAGAGAAAATGATAGGAGATTTTAAAAAAAATATTTCAGTTCAAAGAATAGAATGGACATTTCAAACTACACTATAAATTCACGGGCTCATAGAGAACTGAAATGTTACATTTGTATTAGGCTACATTTTGGGAAAAAATGCGCGGATGTTATGAATGCAAAATGGAGGGACATATTATATGGAATGGTCGCCAGGGAAACGAAGAGAGGAAGGAATTGTTGTGTTGGAAACAATCCTGTGAAACTATTTCACGGCAAGTTATCTACAATAGATGTAATTGTAATGGTAACTGTGTTGTTGGATTGGCAGGTACGAGATGGTCGACTTCGATTGTTGAGTCAAGATTATGCAATGATTGTAAGAAAAAAGGTTGTAGCTTTCGATGGAAGAATTGCTAAATGTAGAGTAAAAGCTTTGGCTGATATTAAAATAGCAAATTTGTTGTCAAAATCGCGAATGCTAACTGTGGATTGGTTAATTAATGACATTAGTGTAATAATAAGAATGTACATCATAGAGAAGTTGCAAGGGGTAAACGTTGGTCGAGATGGCGTGAAATTTGGTTTCCATTTGGCATCGTTTCTCAGAGTCCCATTTGAAGAAGTGCAAACAAGGATGAAAACGAATTGTCAAAACAATCTTATCATAAATAAAGAAGGAGAGAAAGAGTTAGAGAAGCAATTAAATATAGAGGAAAAAAATTCGCACCAACATTCAACGGAAAATATTGAGAATATATATATATATATATATATATATATATATATATATAGATATATATATATATATATATATATATATATATATATTATATATATATATATTTAGTATTTATAGAAATAAATATAAATATATATATATATATATATATATATATATATATATATATATAGTAGAATATATATATAGTATTTATATATATATATATATATATATATATATATATATATATATATATATATATATATATATATATATATATATATATATATATATATATATATATAGCCATTCAGTCTAGAGACAGTGCGTATCGGGAGTGGAAAAATTCTCGTTCTCCTATCACTCTTGCTAATTTTTATTCAGCTAGAAATCGTTGCAGGGATACTCTTCGACGAGCAAAGCGGGCTTTCATCAAACGAAAGTGCACTAACCTCCTTGGTTCTCCTACTGACAAATCTTTCTCTTGCCAAAAACATCTCTAACAACTTCTGTAAATCTGTTTTTCCTCCTCTTATTCGATCTGATGGTACTGTTGCTAATTACTCCAACTGAAAAGGCCAATCTCTTCGGCCTCCTATTTTCCTCTAATTCAACCCTAGACGATTCTGGCATTCCTCATCCTCCTTCTCCTCTCAGGTGTCCTATGCCTTTGCCTGTGATTAGATTTGATCAGGTGCATGGGCTCTGAAATGAACGTTGGGGGAAGCTAAGGGGTGGCCTACGGTTCCCGAGTTTTGAGGGAGGGGCCAGTGCGCTATCCCACCCCTCGTTCAACTATATTCTCTGTGTCTCAATACTAACACTTTCCCTCAGTGTTGGAAGCACGCACATGTCCAACCTATTCCGAGAAAAGGAAGCCGCTCTGATCCTTCTAACTATCGCCCTATAGCTCTCACTTGTATTCTATCTAAGATCTTTGAACTCTCATTTCTTAGATCATCTGGAATCTCATTCACTTCTTTCCGATCGCCAGTACGGCTTTCGGCGCTTGAGGTCTACTGGCGATATACTTTCCTATCTTACTGATTTATGGTTTTCCGCCCTTAGGAACTACGGGGAGACTTGCGTGGTGGCGCTTGACATATCCAAATCATTTGACCGGGTATGGCACGCGTCCGCTTCCAAGCTTCCCTTCCTTGGGTTTCTCCTTCTCTTTGCTTACTTATGTCTAGTTTTCTTTCAAATCGCTCAATATCGGCTGTTGTTGATGGGGCGACTTCTTCTTCCTTTTCTGTCAATAGTGGTGTTCCTCAGGGTTCTGTCTTATTTCCTACTTTATTCCTACTTTTCATTAATGATCTTCTCACCTGCACATCTAACTCTATTCACTCATATGCCGATGACTCGACCCTTCATTCTTCAACTCATTTGCTCTTTACTTCTAGAATTGCTCGTCTTAATCTTCCATCTATTTCTCCGTTGATCTGATAGAATTTCCCAGGGTTCGAACCTTGTGAAATTCACCTTTAAATCAACTTCTTCAAATCTCCTTCTTCAAGACACCTTCTAACTTTCCTATCTCTTTCGACGGTTCTCTCGTCTCTCCTGTTGACAATATAAACATCCTTGGCCTTAACATAAACAAAAAATGTCTTGGAAACCTCACATCACAACGGTTGCTAGGGCGGCCTCAAAGAAACTGGGAGTTCTGTTTAGACTGCGAGACTTTTTTTCCTCTTCCCAGTTGCTCAAGCGATTCCTCATCCGCCCTTGTATGGAGTACTGCTCTCGGGGGCTCTGGTTTCACCCGGGTTTTGATAATGAGTCAAAGGCCAAAGGGCTTATAAACTGTTCTGTACTTCGTTCACTGACCCTCCATCTTTGCGGCGCGATGTTGGTGCTTTATCTCTTTCTATAGGTATCGCAGCGGCAGGTGCTCAAGGGAGCTTATCACTCGCGTACCTCCACCTCGTCCTCGTAGCAAAAGGGGTGCTTTGCCTGCACATGAGTTTTGTATTGAAATTAGTAACCCAGGCTTAATTCGCTGGGGTACTTCCTTCTTTCCTGCCACCTCTGTTCTGTGGAATTTTCTTCCATCTTCTGTGTTTCCTGCTGAATTTAATCTCCCCCACTTCAAAGCCTGCGTCTGTGCTCATCTGCGTAATTTGCTTTAGTTGTTGACTTCTGAGGCGTGCAACACCCCCTCCTTGAATAGGGCTCTGCGCCTGCAATATCCTCCTTCCAAGATTTATATATATATATATATATATATATATATATATAGTATATATATATATATATATATATATATATATATATATATATATATAAATATATATATATATATATATATATATATATATATATATATATATACAGTATATATATATATATATATATATATATATATATATATATATATATATATATATATATATATATATATATATATATAAAGGACCTACTAAATCCATCGAGAAAGGGGTTACACGGGCCTAACGGCTAAATCCGCTGGCTGGCCAGGCCTATCGCGGTAATGTACTCATTAACTTCTGAGTGGGACGAAGCTAGAGTTAATAGAGAATAGCTCACATTCTCTCACTCCACCCAGTCTTGAACCTGGGCCCTCTCGCTTGCTAAGCGAGTGCTCTACCACTGAGCTAGGAAAGCTACATATATATATATATATATATATATATATATATATATATATATATATATATATATATATATATATATATTATAATATATATATATATATATATATATATATATATATATATATATATATATATATATATATATATTCAATCTGGAAACAAGCATTCATACTCCCAAAACTTAAACCTAAAAAAGACCCCAACTCCCTCCTCTTACCGCCCAATTTCTCTCCTCTCCTCCATCAGTAAACTGCTGGAGAAACTAATATTAAACAAAATCTCCCCTCTCATCACCCTCCCAGATTTCCAACATGGCTTTAAAAGCAACCACTCCACAACTACAGCCCTCACCTCCCTCACCCAACACATCATCAATGGCTTCAACCAATCCCCATCCCATAGATCCATTCTCACAGCAATCGACATCAACAAAGCCTTTGACACTGTCCCCACATTCATTCTCATTCAAAAAATCCTTCAATCCCCCCTAGAAAATAATGACAAAAAATGGCTTTCTAATTTTCTCACTAACCGTTTTGCCAAAGTTCTCCACAAAAACAATCTCTCCCACTCCATTAAATTACAAAACGGCGTCCCACAGGGCGCCATTCTCTCTCCATTCCTCTTCAATCTTTTCACAGCAGACCTGCCCATCCCTACCCACCAATCCACCAAACTTATCACATACGCAGATGAT
>JABUQX010010449.1:17500-32786 GCA_015478945.1 Trachelipus rathkii
ATATGTAATAACAATAATAATAATAATATATAATAATATAATAATAAATATAATATATATATATATATATATATAATAATATATAATAATAATAATAACATATGAAACAATAGATCATATATATATATGTATGTAATATATATATATATATATATATACTATATATATCTTACATCAGCTCCCAGGGAAGGAAACCATTATGAGCACTAATCTTGGCTGACCAACCTCTTCTACTCTCTCTATATTTCAGACCCGTTCTTCCGATCAGCTGAATCATGAGTAGCATTTGATGTCTTCTCAGCGAATCTTCTGCAGAGTCCTTCCATTTCTTACGTAGTCTTTGTGGTCACCTTTCATTTCTGGTCTCCAATTCCCACCCACCTCTGGCCAATTTCTGCCACGCTCCATCCTGTCCACGTCTCTTTACCACCTTGGTCTTGCTGCATCTCTGCTTTGTTAATAATGAAATTGTATCTATACCTTCTACTCTAATTCTTTCGTTTCTCACTCATGTCCCTCTAGGTCTTTTTCCATTGCATCCTCTCAATACATTCCTTTGTAGTCTGCACTCTGTATCTCTCTCGTTGTCATACTCCATGTTTCCGCCCCATACAGAAGAACCGAATGTTCATCTCCAAAGTATCCTCTCCACCTCCCCTCCCAATCTCATTATCCCCTAGTGATAGGATGCAGCTCTAACTGTTCTCCCATGCTTATCAATTTTCTGCTCACGCAATCTATAAGGCGCTTCCTCCTCTCACCAAACATTCCCCAGATAGTTGTATTCCTCTACGTTTTAATCACCCACCCATCACCTCCACCACCAACTCTTCTCCTTCCTCTCTACTAACTAGCTAACTAACTAACTAACTATATCTTATATGTATATATATACTATATATATATATATATATATATATATATATATATATATATATATATATATATATATATATATATATATATATATATATATATATATATATATATATATATAGTTACATAGAAATATTCACAGATAAATAAGAGACAATCTCAGATTTTACAACAAATATTAATTCTGATAGTATATGGGCGTCAAACCTTTGAATTTTGTCATTTTCCCGAAGGTTCTTACAATGTATATTAGATTTGCTGCCTTATCTATCTAAAAAATATTATATATATAACATGTAACATATATATATATAATATATGTATATATATTAATATATATATATATGTAATAATATAATATATAATATTAGAAACAAACTAAATATAACAAAGAGGGTAAAAAGAAAAAAGTTAAATAAATATATATATATGTATATATATATACTCTATATATATATATATATATATATGTATACTCCTCCTCTCTCATATATATATATATATATATCTCATACATAATTGTGATAGTGTGTGTGTTTGTCTGTGATGCAAAGATATATTACCTCAAACAAAATTTCATTAAATTTAATGGATTATCTCTAAATTTCATCCCTGGATGACGAGTTGCAAGTTTCCATACCTGTACTACAGAAAAAAAATCGTATTTCAAAAGTGTGGCATCAATCGTCCTCTATTGGCTGTCGGTGTGTATTTTTTTGGTCTCTAGAAAACCCTTGCAGTGGTCGCTCTCATCTTGCAAGAGATATTGGTATTCCTTATGTGGTTAAAATCCCAGATGTTAGCACCCTACCCTCAACTTGATAATTGACAACTGAAAGGTAGCCGATAAAAGTTTTTCAGTTTGAAATGCTTCTAATCTTGTCCACCATTTGAATTTTCGTTGATAAAATCCTTAGGGGCCTAAAGTTTTTTAAAGAATTTTTTTAGTTTTTGCTGTAATTTTACTCTAATTTTTGGGTTAACATCTTTTAAGCTGTGGCCCTTCTTGTTAGTCTTCACCAAATGTATCTCCAGTCATTGGAATGAGCATTTCCTTTTTTACTTTAGCTTTAGATAAGAATAGTGGTAGTTCTTGAATTTTTTGGAGTATGCTTTTTTTGATGTCTTTAGCTACCATTCGAAGATTAATCTTTTCCAGGCTCGAAAGTAACCAGTAGTGAAGTTTCGTTTCGGTGCCCAGTGTCAGATAAACTCGACTCCACCTTCTTGAAAGTTTGAATTACTCTCAAAACACTAAAACCTTCAGAAAATTTATCACTGTACTCATCCAATTACCGTAATTCATATATTCTGGAGATATTAATCGAACTCGTTGATCCGAGCCGGTTTCCGGAGGAAAGTGAGGAGAACTACAACTCCATAGTGATTATCTCAATGATTTTCCCAAGCACCGCTCCTTTGAGAAAACATTTGTAGCTAAATTTTGTAACCTAGTTTGTAAAATTTCATAACCCACTGAAAGAAATCACTTCAAGTGCCTATTGAACGAATAACATAAAAAGGTGTGCTTCACTTGAGACTAAGTTTCTTCTGCACAAAGTACAAATTTTTGGTCTAAAAGTATACAGTTGGTGAGCTGATTTATATATTGACCAGTGTTAATGAGAGTCGTGTTAAAATACGCAATCTTGTATTCTGTTCGATTATAATCCACTAAAGCTTCTCGCATAATAGGTAGCAGCACTTCCTCTAGAATCTTCAGGTGATTATGAAGCTCGGAGAATCTGCATTTCTAATTCTTCATGGAAAAAATAATAAGTAAGAAGCTTAAAGGGTTCCTTGCGTTTTTCAGCTACTGAAAAGAGACCTTCATCTACAAATTTGGAAGTTTGCATAGAAAACATCCAAACTTTCTGTATAAAAATCAAGCTGTTAAACTACAAATATAATTTCATCTTACTAAACGTGAAGGATATATTTTTATTTATCTCAAATCAGCTGAATTTAAACGAGTTGTTATATAATTTAAAAATAAAGTAAAAACTTTAATATTAGACAAGACCAAAAATAAAACTTTAAAATACGAAAATAGTGTTTCTATGATTTCTTAAAGATTTATACTAAAACTTAGTACTATTTCTACTTACTACTATTTCTTACTACTATTTCTTATTATACTATTTCTATTAATACTATCTCTAAATACTATTTCTACTCGTAGTTTTCACATAGATATAGTTTTTCAGATCAGATGTTCCTCATTCGTTCTTTTTAAAATTTTATTTTAGCACAACTCCATGTTTAACAATTTGGTAATAACTTACTGTTCTCTGCTAGTATATATATATATATATATATATATATATATATATATATATATATATATATATATATATATATATATATATATATATATATATATATATATTACTTATATATATATATATATATATATATATATATATATATATATATATATATAGGATTGACCGATGCTCCGTCGCAATGAATTTAACTGTTTCGGTGCGACGTACATTGCGGTAGAAAAATGGATTGTGGTGCGATGGCGTGCGGTACGATGTGAAAAAGCAATTTCAATGTCCCAGTTACGTGCGGTGCTCGTGGTGTGAAAAATTTCGATGCTCGGCCAAACCCTTGTTCCTCTTTATGCATGATATTCGATTTATGTAACCCTTATTCCCTTATCGTTTTAAAATCTTGTTAGACGAAAGAAAATGAAAAGTTTTGGAAAGTTTACTTGGGTTACTTTCTTAAGAAAGTTAGAAACTTGAAAAATAATTAAATAAATTTTCTTTTTGTGATGAAAATGTGACGCCTTTAAGGAATTTTATTTTAATTTTCGACAACTTTTTCAATGAATATATCAAAGAGAAAAATAAAATTGAGTTGGAATGGAATGAGAAGGGGGTAACCGGGGTTGGGGGGTGTAGAAGTAAATAGAAAGGGAGAAAGAGGGAAGAAATGATTTAAGGGGAAAACTGAGGAAAAGCTGAAAAAAAGTAAACAAATATTTTAAAAGTAACGTTCCTTTTAATAGAAAAAATGTTGTGTAATATATATATAAAATAAGGAGAAATAATTATGAGTCGATCTGTTTAAATTTATCACTGTAATATTTTTATTTATTTATTTATGATTATTTTAATTAGTACTTAAAATTACATAATTTAATTAAAATTTAGAATCAACAGTTCAATTTACTGCGCACACACACACACACGCACAAACGCAGTCAAGGCTCTGATGATGTGAGGATAAGAATTATACCAAGAGCAAGAAAAGGTATAGGCAAGCGGAGGAATGGTTAAAAACACTTTGACTGATAGATAGATAGATAGATAGATAGATAGATAGATAGATAGATAGATAGATAGATAGATAGATAGATAGATAGATAGATAGATAGATAGATAGATAGATAGATAGATAGATAGATAGATAGATAGATAGATAGATAGATAGATAGATAGATAGATAGATAGATAGATAGATAGATAGATAGATAGATAGATAGATAGATAACGAAGGAAGAGAGAGAGGAAGGAGGAGAGAGAGAGAGAGAGAGAGAGAGAGAGAGAGAGAGAGAGAGAGAGAGAGAGAGAG
Source organism: Trachelipus rathkii (assembly GCA_015478945.1). Taxonomy (NCBI): domain Eukaryota; kingdom Metazoa; phylum Arthropoda; class Malacostraca; order Isopoda; family Trachelipodidae; genus Trachelipus; species Trachelipus rathkii. Next base: position 21,962 of record JABUQX010010449.1, read on the forward strand.
AGAGAGAGAGAGAGAGAGAGAGGAGTCAAAGGATTTGTGATGCAGTTAGACAAGTAGTGCAAATGACTTTTGACAATTCTGAAAAGTTAGTAGGTGGAACAAAATTTAAAACTAAGATAATTAATACCCTAAAAATTAAAATGAAACTTTTCTAATTTGAGTATAATATATAATATGTATATAGTATATGTAAAAAATATATATAGAAAAAAAAAGGAAAATAATATAATAACAATAATAATAATATTTATATTTATATGTAATAATAATAATAATAATAATATAATGTATATATATATATATATATATATATATATGAAATATATATATATATGTATATATATATAATAATATAATATATATATATATATATATATAATATATATATATATATATATAATAATAATATATATATATAATAATAATATATAATATGTATATAAATGCTAGAAACTTAAGTTTCGTTCTTGATAAAACTTTGGTTTATACAAAATAACCATAAGGCATGTCGAAAGACATTTATTTGTCATTTGTGTCGGATGGTTTCTTGTAACTTCTTCGGGTTTTACTATTATAATACTCACTAATATAATACCTAAAGGTTTGTGCATTAATTGACTATAAAAGTATTATAGAATTTTTTAGAACTTAATTTTCTAAAAATAAATAGGCAAATAAGTTGGGATTTGAATGTATAATAGTAAAGCTCCAAAGAATGAAAAATACTCCACTGTTAGCAAAAATAACCAGAACAAGGGTTAGCAAAAAGCCATGGATTTTTGGCTTTTTGGCTTTTTGGCTTTGGCTATAGTTTAATTGGCTATTTGACCATATAATTTTTATATAAGGGGTCAAATGGCCCAGTAACCCTTAGCCAAAAAGCCAAATATCCATGGCTTTTTGCCAACCCTGAATTCACTGTCCAGAACACCTGGTGGTGATTTGAAGATTTCGAGTTTTTGTCGTTTTTAGATTACCAGATTTTAGTTATCATAGGGTTTTATCATTGAGTATAGTTTACGGCATGGAAGTTTAGCCAGCGTTGCTTATACTAGGAAGTTGGGTTGGGTTTGGTTATCGTAACGGTGAGAACAGTCACAACGTGTTCGAATCGTGTTTAAAATACTCATTGTGGGTTTTCGGATTTGGTGCTTAGAATATTTGCATTATGTTGCATTTAAATCAACCTGAGGACGAAAAATCACCACAATATTAAACCACTTTTCGAGTCCAGATTTTGGGGATTTTCCCAAAGTGTCATCAGGTCATATGGTCAACGCGTCATAAAAAAAATATTCCCGTACAGCTCGCCGCAGGCGTTAAGTTAGGTTAAATTAGGTTAGGTTAGGTTAGCTTAAGTTAGGTAAGATTAAATTAGGTTAGGTTAGGTTAGCTTAAGTTATGTTTGGTTAAGTTAGGTTAGGTTAGGTTAGCTTAAGTTAGGTTAGATTAAATTAGGTTAGGTTAGGTTAGCTTAAGTTAGGTTAGATTAAGTTAGGTTAGGTTAGGTTAGCTTAAGTTATGTTAGGTTAAGTTAGGTTAGGTTATGTTAAGTTTTGTTGGATTCACTAGGGAAACTCTAAATAACCAAATTTTTACTTACAAATGTTGACCATTTGGAACTAGCTTCCAGATTTTTTCAAATTCTGTTTGAAATGCTAAATACGTGAGATCCGAGGATTGAAAATCGGGATCTATATGATCCAATGATCCAAAAGTTAAATATTTTTTTTAAATGATAATTCTTTTTAAGAAAACTTTTATTTATCGTTTAAAAGAAGGAATGATATAATCGATAGAGTGTTGAAAAATCTTTTTTCTTTTGTGATTCTTATAGAAAAATTAACCTTCTTTATTATGTATGTAATATCGTTGTCACCTAACACGTATCTGTAAATTGTCAATGGACTTGATGGTAATCATTATCTTTTTACCTTTGAAAATTTTACTAATTTTATATTCCGTCCTAAAAAGCTAGTCTGAATTTAAATTAATATAAAGTTTATTTTTAAATTCTTTTTATTTTGTTTATTATTTTGTAACTTTAAATACCGTGGATCTTTGGATATATTTAATTTAACGATAAATAAATTCTGATGCTATAGAAAGACGCATTCTAAATACCTTGGCAATTAAAATCTAGGAACCCATGCCCCATTATGTTCTTTCACAAAGTTTAACTATCGAGAGAATAATCCTCTATCGAAAAGATTTGGATTATTTTAACTAAATATATAAGTGAAATGAAAGATCAATACATCTTTCATTAGCATGCTTCATAAAAGTACTTGGAAATGTTACAGAAGTAACCAAAGGGCTTCTATTATGAGCTCTTTATCAGCTAATTCAGCAAACATAAATCTTATTTTTAGTTGATACTATGTTTAGATTTTACTAAAACGCGCTTTTATATCAAGTTCATGCACCAATTTAATTTACTCTTTTTTATATAAAGAGCAAGATGTGTGATGCCTACCCTGTACAAGGGCGAGCAAATCATCTTACGTCAAATATATAAATTCATTAATATCCTAATATTAATTTATAGTTGATAGAGAAAGAAACAATTTTATTATTATTATTATTATTATTATTATTATTATTATTATTATTATTATTATTATTATTATTATTATTATTATTATTATTATTATTATTATTATTATTATTATTATTAATTATTCATTATTATTACCTTTTTATTTATAAGTCAGCATTGGCTAGATTAATTCTAGTCTCTCGGTTCCACCTCAGACGTTAATAGTACATTGGCGGCATGGCATACTAATCTGAAACTTTAAAACTTGTCTTCATTAAAGCCTAGCAAATAGCAAATTGACCTTGGTCGTATCACTAGGACCTTTTATCTTTGGAGTGCACTTGGGACACTTAGGGTCACTACAAGGCAGGCAGTTTGCATGTATGTATGCTTATATATATGTATAACATATGTAACATATATATATATATATATATATATATATATATATATATATATATATATATATATATAAATATATATATATATATATATATATATATATATATATATATATATATATATATATATATATATATATATATATATATATATATATATATATATACATATATATAATATATATATATATATATAATATATATATAATAATATATATATATATATAATTTATATAACATATATATATATGTATGTATGTATAATAATAATATATATTAATAATAATAAATAATATATAATATAAAATATATAATATAAATATAATAATATAATAATAATATATCTTAATAATATATATAATATATGTTATATATATATGTAATAATATATATGTATATATAATATAATAATAATAATATATGTAATAATATAATATATATATAATAATATAATATAATAATATATTTATATATATATATACATAATATAATATATATATATATATGTAATAATAATATATAACAATATATATATAATAATATGTAATATAATATAATAATAATAATAACCATAATAATAATAATATATATAATATATAATAATAATAGCAATAAAATAACAATAATAATGTAATAATAATATGCATAATATATATATATATAATAATAATATATATATATGTAATATATATATATATGTAATAATATATATATATATATATATATGTATAATATATATAATAATATATATATATATATATAGCATAATATAATATATATCATAATATTAATAGTAACATATATATATATTTATATATATATATATATATATATATATATATATATATATATATATATATATATATATATATGTATATATATATATATATATATATATATATATATATATATATATATATATATATATATATATATATATATATCTCATATATATATATTCTTATAATTTTAATAATAATATCTTTGTTACATATTAAAAAAAATATATGTATACATATGTAAGTCTATAAAAATACATTTCTATTTGTCTTTAGTATTGATGCTCATAACATAAAAGGCATAAGATATATATATATATAATAATAATAATATATATATATATATATATATAATATAATATAAATAATGTATCATATATATATATAATAATATATATATATACAACATATATATATATATATATATAATATATATATGTATATATGTATATAATAGTAATAATATAATGTATGTAATAATAACTAATAACCTTAAAGTAGTAATAGGATAACTCACTTTTACTTTTATATAAATGAATGAGATATGGCCAGGCAGGGAGGTGATGACGAAGGGCTATCAATTCATTCAAACTCATCTCAACCGAAGGTTTTGTCTGCACTTGTCTGTATTTGTATGTGTTTGTTTGTGTTTGTCTTGTTGTTTTGTTTATGTGCTTTTTTGTTTTTGCTTTCATATATACACACCTACATACATGTAATATTATTATTAGTTCAGAAGAATTGAGATCACGGGTAGTCTCAATTTCAAGCCGACTATCGGCTCCGACTCCGACTCCGACGACGCTGGCTCCGGCCGGCTCCGACCTCGACTCCGACTCCGACTCCGGCTCCACGGCCGCGGCGGCGGATTCGGTTTAGTTTCAGGCATCGGTTGGTGTTGATCTGTCTGTATTATTGTTTGTGTATTGTTGTTATTATTATTTGTTGTTTTTTCCACCGAGGTTTCTTCTTCGCATCCAGTTTAATATATATCTACATGGGTTAGGTTTATCGTATTGGGTTCGTCTGGAGGGTGTAGATGGGGGAGGGTACCTAGTCATATATAAGTTCCCATTCGTGGGAGGTTACCCAGAAGGACCCTACTAAGAATCAAGTGTTGTGAGTGGCTGAAACTCAGTGTAACCTTTCTGAGGATGTATCTTGGGTGTTGGGTGTAAATGTTTCAGCAGGTTGCCCCCCAACCAGGGTACTCACCCAAAAATCTGAAATATTGGCATACAAAGAAACTTGATATACAGCCTTTTTAGGTTTGTGTCTTGAGTGTATACAGGTAAAATGACAGTTGAATAAATTTAAAGGACCATTACTGATACAAATATTGGCAGATGGGTAGAAATAGAGTATAACCTTCTGAGATGTATCTTGGAGCCAGGTGTAAATAGCTGTGTTCTTAGCCAGGTAGTGGTTGCTTATTCTGTAATCAACACAGAGAACAAAAACTGGTTAGCCAATAGCCTATTAAGTTGTATCTTCCAAATGTCATCAGAAATTAAAATATTGAGATTTGAATGTCAGGGACCAGCCCTAAATCTAAGAAATAATGACCTTAGAATGATGAAACTCAGGTATACAACTACTTCTGAGATGTATCTTAGATGACCCCAGGTGTAAAATGACTGTAGGTGCCCCAGACGGGGTACTCACCCAAAATCTAAATATTGACATAGGAACATGAAACTTGATATACAGCCTTTTAGGTTGTATCTAGATGTATCCGGGGTAAAAATGACCGATTTGACCAAATTCAGGGACCAGCCCCACAAATCTGAAATATTTATTCTAGAGCTTAGTGACTCAGGTGCATCACCTACCATAAAGTACTCACATCACGAAATGAAATTAATGTTAATCGAACTGAATTTATTCTGTAACATTCTTTAAACTTAAATAAATAAAATTTCTTATTCTTTTTATGTTTATAACTTTCAAGTACGTTTTACATAGTCTAAAAGCAGTAATCAGGCAGAAATCAAACTACCCCAACCCACCCTCTGACCAGTTGATCATATTAGTCTATTAGTCTATTGATCTATTGATCTATTGATTAGGTCAGAATTTTTACTAAAATTGTCATGTTTTTACATACCCTAAATCAGTAAATCAGTAAAATAAACACCATCACCTTCACAATGATTTAGTCTATTGGTCTAATGATCTAATGATCTATTGATCTTGAAGTCTATTGATTAGGTCAAGAATTTTTTACCCTAAAAAATTGTCACATAATTTTACACATACCCACTAAATCAGTAAATCAGTAAATCCAAGCCAACCTACCCCCCTGTCCAATCATGATCTGTTGATCTATTGATCCTATTGATCTATTGATCTGTGGAACCTATTGATTTAAGTCAAATTTTTTACTAAATTGTAACGTTTTACATACCCTAAAACAGTAGAATCACTTCAGAAATCAAACCCACTATCCCAACCTCCTCCTGACCATCTAGCAGTCTATTGATCTATTGATCTAAAATGATCTATTGATCTATTAGATCTATTGATTAAGGTTAAATTTTTACTAAAATTGTCATGTTTTTACATACCTAAATCAGTAAATCCAGTAAATCAAGCCACCCCACCTACCCTCTGACCAATCATGATCTATTGATCTATTACAGTCTATTAGTCCTATTAGTCTATTGATTTAAGTCAAGATTTTACTAAAATTATAACATTTTACATACCCTAAGCAGTAAATCACTAAAGTAAGAGCCACTATCCAGCCTCCGCCCCACCTCCCACCATCCTGTGATCTATTGATCTATTGATTCCAGAGTCACATTTTCAAGTGTCTTATTTGGATAACCTGCTGCTAAAAATCAAGTTCTTTATACAAGATCAAACAATATATGCTGACATAACAAAGTTTCACATTAATAAAAGCTAACATGGTGTAACATGAACTATGAAAATAATGTGCAAAGACAAACCTATCACACCTTAAAACACGAATAAGAAGCTGAAATGCAACTTGTGCAAGAGTTCCCAACAACATCATCAGTAGTGAAACAACATAACAAGCCAAAAACGTGACTTATTCCACTTGTCAAACATATCTCTAACATAACAGTGTTAATTTACACTAACATGGTAATAATTAACTAAAATTTATCACAACAGTGGTTAATTATCATACTGATCAACGAATATACTCTAACATAATAAGGTTTCCACATCAATAAAGCTAACATGATGTAACATGAACTAAGAAAATAATGTACAGAGACAAACCTATCACACAACTTACACCCGAATAAACTGTTAACCATTAACAAAGTTCCACATAACACAGTAAAGAAACTAACATGGTATAACCAAAAACGTAACCTAATCTTGCTTTTTTCCAAACATATCTCTAACATAACGATGTTAATTTACACTAACACACTAATATTTAGCAAAAAATGTATAATAACCTTGTCCGATTATCATACTGATCAACAAATATACTTTAACCTGCTGTGTTTCATTATACGGCTAACCTTATCCGTATGAGCTGGAAATAATGTACAACGACAAACCTAACACAACTTACGCACAAATAAATATTTAACATTAACAAAGTTCCAGACTTAACAACGGTAAAGTAACTAACTTTACACAAAGCTTAATAACCTATTTATACTTCAACATATCTCTAACTATAATGAACGTTAATCTTACATTATTTAGTAACATTTATCAAAAAAAAATGTGTCATAACCATACCTAACCCTCCTAATACCTAACGAGTAAAGACGAATAAAGTAAAGTTTTCAAGACTTATCTCTTTTTTAGACTCAAATCACAGCACACAAATGCCCAGCTCTAAACATGAAAAATGGTTTTATGCTTTAACCATTTGCATGAAGTGATGCAATACTTATTATATTTGACCATCTGGGATAAATACTAACCCAATGTGAATTCGCCATTCGGTTTACGATTTAATATAAATGACACTTCGTTGGAATAACGAAACTACTCGTGAAGATATCAACAACAAGCGTAGGGAGTACCGAGAGAGATGTCACATCAGTATCAGCACACAGAAAACTATTCACCACTAGAAGAGAAAATAGTGTTATAAACATCATAAATGTAGTGAAGTTAACAACCAGCCAATCAGAAGAGAGCTAACAAAGAAGAATACACGACATTACCCAGATGAACCACATAATATCAGTTCAAAGGGTATATATTCTCGTTTGACAACAACAACAATAATAACATAGTACAAAGATAAGTTCTTTAGATATTAACCACTACGACTATATGCTAACGTAACATTGTTTTCACATTAATAAAGCTAACATAGTACAGAACTAAAGAAAATATGCACAATGGAATCACAACACAACTTATGCTGAATAAAACTGTTAACTTGTCTTTGATTCACATAACACCTGTAGTAACTGACATTGCATATAAAACGTAACTATTCATACTTTTACCAAATATATCTCTAACATATAACGATTAATTTTACATTGACTTAGTAATATTTAACAAAGATTATCATAACCTTGTTTAATTTATCATACAGAGCAGCGAAGTATGCTAGTACAAAGTTTTTCCATTAATAAAGCTAACATAACTTATAACCTGAACTAAGGAATATGATGTTCAACGACAAACCTAACACCCTTACGTGTGAATAAACCACTAGCATTAACAAACTTCTGCACTTATCAGCGGTAAATACCTAACACATGTTACCAAACCAATAACTAATACACTTTTTCCAAGCATATCTCTAACATCAATGTTAATTTACATTAACATCGTAATATTAACAAAAAAGTTTGGCGCAATCTGTCTAATCATCATACTGACAGAGAATATAATGCTGACGTAACAAATATTTACATCAGCTTCGTAACATTTAACAAAAATTCATCGTAACCTCGTCTAAATAATCCCCTGCGAATAATCACAAACATATAACAAGTTTTAACCAAACACAACAAAAATAGCAATTTTGGATAAACCTAACATAAAAACAAGTTCTTTAGGTAAAAAATATCACGAGTAAAAAGCATGACAATTTACTGATTTAAGCAGTAAATCTGATGAAATCAGTAAATCAATGGCATCCATCCCTAGGTCCCCTACCCGCCCCACCTACCTCTAACGATCTATTGAACTATTGATTCAGTCATATTTCGAGTATCTCATTTTGGTTAAACATAACAAAAATAAGTTCTTTGCATGAACATAACAATATGCTAACGTAACAAAGTTTAGCATCAATAAAGCTAATAAATCATAACCGCGACTAGGGAATATAACGTACAAATACAAGCCTAACATACCTGGCGTATGAATAATCAGCTAACATCCTGAAAAATTCCCTACTGATCAAAGGTAAAAATTAGCTAACAGATCATACAATACGATATGTTCCCTTTCAAAGAGCATATCATTGGCAACAGGTAAAAACCACGTATTATCTATAAAATCCCATAACAAGTGACCCAATCTATCAAAGATGCCTGCATCTTGAATATGAATTAACACTATCTTCATCAAAGTGTCACTCGTTTCAGTATAACTATGGTGACCTATGAATAAACAGGGCGATGCAGAAAGTCCTAGGACAAGGCTAACATTATTGCGAGAGCTTGTATGGCGCCTAGGCTCATTTCCCAACACATCATCGTCAGTTAACACAGTAATATCATACACAAAAACTCATCACTTCTCTAACAAATCAGTATGTTATTTCCACATTGTCATAATATTTAACATAGCAATATTTAACTTACAGATAAGCAGTTTTCAATAACCAGAATTGTCCAAAACGGCATGTGCCTTCGAGAAAACCCAGGGTTGCTTGCCTTGAAAAGTGGATCACTGCAGAGAGGATCACTTGAAGGGGTGTAAACGAGCTTCCCCCTCCGAAGGAGAGAGAGATAAGGTACCTCAGTAACTCGGCTGGCAGACTAAGACCACAGATCTAGGTGGGTGGGGGCGGGTAGGGGACTGCAGGGATGGATGATTGAATTACTGATTTGCTGATTTACTGCTTTAAATCAGTAAATTATTATTATTACGTTTTTCTGTGATATTTTACTCAAAGACTTGTTTTGCACATGTTTATATTTAGAGATGAAAATTTTGTTATTTTGACATGTTTGGTTAAAACTTTGTTATGTTTGTGTGATTATTCGCAGGGGATTAATGATATTTTAGACGAGGTTATGATAGAATTTTGTTAAATATTACTACAATTGATGTGAAAACATTGTTACGTCAGCATTATATTCTTTGTCAGTATGATGTTAGACAGGATTATGCCAAACTTTTGTTAAATATTACGATGTTAATCTCAAATCTTTGTGATATGTTGAGACTATGCTTGAAAAATTATTGAATAGGTTACGTTTACGATGTGTTAGGTATTTTACTGCTGATAAGATGCGAAGTTTTGTTCAATGCTGATGGTTTTATTCACGTAAGGGTGTTAGGTTTTGTCGTTATTGCATCATATTCTTAGTTCGGGTTATGTTATGTTGGCTTTATTAATGTGGAAACTTTATTTACGTTAGCATACTTTCGCTGCTCTGTATAATAATTAACCAATGTTTATGGTAATTCTTATTTAGAAATATTACTGTGATAATGTAAAATTAACGTTAATATGTTGAGATATATTTGGTAAGAAGTATGAATAAGTTTACGTTTTGTGCAATGTCAGTTACTTTGGTGTTAAGTGTGGAACTTTGTTATGTTAACGGTTTATTCGTGCATAAGTTGTGTTAGATTCGTCGTTGTGCATTATTTTCTTATAATTTGTTACGTTAGCATATTCGTTGGTTAGTATCGAAGGCTTTTATCACAGCTAACTATGTTATTGTTAATTTATTGTTGTTTGTCGAACGAGAATATACCCGCCCTGAACTGATATGGGTTCGATCGTACGTCGTATTCTTGTTTACTTTTTTCTGATTGGTTGAAAAAGAATATCATTACATTTAAGGGATGTTTATACACTATTTTTTTCGTAGGATAGTTTTCTCAGTGTTGATACGATGACATCTCTCGCATCTACGCTTGTTGTTGATAATATTTTGAGGGTTTCGTTATTCCCAACAGGTGTC
>JABUQX010010450.1:0-2500 GCA_015478945.1 Trachelipus rathkii
ATCATACCATACAACTCTGTAAAACGTTCATTCCTCATTTTAATCAATTCTTCCTCCACCTACACGCCCCTAAGATTATCAATCTGAACAGACTCCACCTAAGGATCCTATACTTTCTTTCCACATCGTAGATATATACCTATGATATATACTTAGAAATATTCTGCGTTTGACTCTGCCTGTTTTCTAATAACATTGGCGATTGGCGGTGGCTATTTAAACAGCTTATAAAAAGCTTATAAAGTTCACGCTAGAGGAGTTAAATTATATAAACATTATATATATATATATATATATATATATATATATATATATATATATATATATATATATATATATATATATATATATATATATATATATATAAAATATATAAACAAAGTTCACCAACTCTATTGAACATTGGAATTTTGCTTAATCAGGGAGAAGCAATACAGAGCCTTCACAATGAACATCCTTTAATCAAAATAACACAACGTTTCGGAAACTCTAACTATTTCCATCTTCAAGTGAAAGAACTATAAATATAATAATAAACAAATATCAAAATCAAAAACCGTTTTAAACAAAAAATAGAAATCTTAAAAATTACAAATTTGGACATATTTGAAACATTCAAATAAAATTAACTCGTACCATTAGCAAAAACTGGACTAAATTTAGAAATATAAGACGTCGCCTCCAAATCTCAAATGCGGAATCTAAAAAATAGAACAATAAATATAAAGTTTAACTTAATCATTAGTATTTAAGGGTAACTAAAAACAAATGACAGGACCCACAGGTACATAAGCAATAACTTACCAGATGTAAACTGGTTATTTCGTACATAACATTCAGGATGAACTCAGGATACATATCACTTCTAGAACGTCAAGTCAAAACAATTGCAGTTTAAAAGGACCAGAATCACTATTTAGGGAGGGTTTAGTGTTATAGATGAATAATGTTTCCAAAATATGCAAGTTGGTTGGTGAATTACTTTGTGCCAGTATGCTGAAATTATTATAATTAAAGGTGTGGTCTAATGTGTGGGAATGATCCCTGATGGATGAATGGGCTGGTGAATTCAACCAGGTTTTGGTACGTGTTGAGATACCTCTATGTTCGTCGATCCTCACATAGAATTGGCGCGAAGTGCTACCAATATAGACAGCATCACAGCTGTCACAAGAAAATTTATAAATGATTGAGGAACGAAGAGACACAGGGGTACGGTCTTTATGGTTACAAAATGAGGAAATTTTACGTGAAGCAGAGAAAACTAAATTAATATTCAACTGGGGGAAAAAGTCTCGTAGAAGGGAAGTTAGCTCTTTTCGTTGTTTTGTGAAAATATGTTCATAAAAAGGTAGTTTAATATATAAATCACATTTAGGTACTGTGTAAGTCACGGGACTAGACGTGTAACAAGAATTGAGAAAATCATTTATATACTTATAAACTAATTTAATGGGAAAATAATTACTTTTAAAGAAATCCACCAGAAAACCAAATTCCATATGCATAAGTTGGAACGTGGAACTAAGGTGATAGCCCCTGTATAATAAAGTTTTAATGCTATTGCATTTATACCTGAGAGGTATGTGGCTAAAAAAAATTAATCCTAGACCTGAAAAAGTCTTCTTTCGGTAAACACCCACGGTAAAAACAGGATTTGATTTTTTAATTATTAGGTCCAAAAATGGCAAAGTACCATCGACCTCCTCTTCTCTTGTAAAGTTAATATTATTTAATTGGGAATTTAGATAATCAAAAAAAGGTAAAACTTTATCTTTGTTTGAAAAAAGTAAAAAGGTATCATCCATAAACCTTTTGTAGTGCACTGGTTTGAAAGAGGGGGGACAATTTTGTAACCAGACTTTTTCGAAATGATTTAGGTATGAATTAGCTAGGGTCGCGCTAAGGGGGGATCCCATGGCCAGGGAATCGGTTTGTTGATATAAAGTATTATTAAAGAAAAAATAGGTATCTTGAGTAGCCAATGTAAGTAAAGTCTTAAATTCAGATCTATTAAAGCCATTAAAAATAGGATTCATTTGGTAAATATCATTAAGGAGAAACCCTAAACTTTTTGAAACATGAGCGTTCCTTGTTTGATGATGTACCTCTTCAGTTGCGGCCAGAAAAACACGTGTTTATGCATGAATGGGCTCCTGCCACTTTAGTGGCTGCAGTTTCGTGAACACTGAATAGAACTTTCCCAATCAATGGATAGTCGAGGGTGGCCCAGTTCCTGGCAGCAAGGTCACCAAGACCTAAATCCTTTGGATTATTACCTTTGGGACATTTAAGCCTTAGTAATAACTCTTCTCCAGTCGACACAGTTTGAAGATCTTACGATTTAAGGATTAGAACGGAAATGAAACGATCAAACAGACTCCTGGAATATTTGAACGAGTCCGACAATCGATGAGAAGGCGCCTGGACGCGTGCATTGGAAACAACGGAGGTCATTTTCAACATCATCTTTAAGGCGGCTCCACACATGCGGGGTTTG
>JABUQX010010450.1:25000-39160 GCA_015478945.1 Trachelipus rathkii
CTATTTGTAAATTAAGAATATATTTATATATATAAATATATACTTTTATATTTTAGTTACCCCTAATTTTTAAGACAAATGTAGTTAATATCAATTTTATATTTTAAGTTAGCAAATTTTTCTTCATTAAATGATTGTATTGTTAATAAAATATTTTGTATGACATTTATATGATAATTATTGATTACAAGAGAAGCAGTTATATATAAGTAGATTTCCAGCCAATATTTAAGCAAACTGGAAGCTTGTCTTCCTCTCTTCCTTGGTCTAGCCAAGAAACTAAAAGAAAAGTCTAGCTTTTCGTATTTGAGGTCTAGCCTTAGGTATATTTTGGTTTGAAGAGTATTGTGGTCTAGCCACAAGCTTATAATCAGTTTAGCTGATTATTTGGGTACTATAGTCCCTAGCTGATAGATTGGTCTGCCAGATACACCTGTATTAGTCTGCTAATAGAACTTTGGAAGCCTAGCCGACGCAACGTTGAGTTCTAGCTACGAAGGTATGTCAGTCTAGATGATGGCATTGGTTCTAGCAGATATACCTGTATTAGTCTAGCTAATACGAATTTGGAAGGCCTAGCGACCGCAACGTTGAGTCTAGTCAACGAGGTACTGTCAGTCTAGCTGACGGATCTGGTCTAGCAGATACAGGTGTATTAGTCTAGCTTAGCATTTGGGAAGGGCCGCCAACCACAACAATTGAGTCTAGCTCAATTTCTGTCTGTTAAGTCTAGCTTGACGGATTTTTCAGCTTGGATGTGATTGGATTATTAGTCTAGCTAATATGGTATCCCGATTGTAGTAACGCCGCAGATTCTCCACGCATATCTCCGAAGAGCAACTGATCTTAAATTTACGCTACTGTTTTCTTTTTGAAATCTTTAAATTCTTATGTATATTGTATTAATAAACAAATCCTTTTATTGATCTTTAATTTATTCCCTGTCACTACCAGCAAATCGTTATTAATTTTAGTTGAATAATTCTAATAGCGTTACAAGGTTTAATGTCCCAGAAAAGTCAAATAATATTTAAGAAAAACTTCAGCTTGTTAATACAACAGTGTATTATTTCTTTCAATGGTTTACACAAATAGAAGGTTGACTTCCCCTCCCATCCATATATCTTTCAGTGGTGGTACAGCTGTGGGACATTGACTCCCCTCTCATTCCTCTATCTTTCAGTGGTGGCAGCGGTGGGACGTTTAGAATTATTTAGGATTTTTTTTATTATTATCTTTAGAGCTGGTTTAAAGTGACAGGTGAAGCGTTTATATTAAATAATAAGTATTAAAGTTTATAATAGGGCATGAAACTAAAGATAGTTAAAAATAGTTAGACTGGTTGATAAATATTAAATAGCTGGTATCATACTTTAAGAATATATTTATATTACCGACTAGATAATATTTTTTTTTTGTGTGTGTAATGCACTCATTTGAAAACTAAAAATGAAAATAATAAAGTTCATATTTTTATTAATAACATTAGCCGTTAATAATAGCAGTAGTAACAAAAAACAGATATTGGTTAAGAATGATAAAGACAAAGAAATAATTCATCATCTCAATGAGGTAAAACTTCTTCATAATAGTATAAAAGTTGACCATTTTAGGAGTAGAAAACGCGAGAGAAAGAAAAACAAGTGTTTTAATGGCAGTAGCAATATTGGTTATAATGATAATGCATTTCAAGGACAGAAACAGTAATCTTGTAAATAATTCTTTGTCAGGAACGAATTAATTTAGTTATCCCTTAAACGTAAAAGCTAGTAGAAATTATTAAATGTAGATGCAATATTTGATTTAATTTTTTTTTCTGATTTAGGAATTTAGTTGTTTTATGTTTACAAAGATTTAGTAAATAGATGTTAAGATAAATTACTTAAATTTTTTTGAAGATTTAAACGATTATTTATGGACTAACTATTCTAAAGTTGATAGTAAATTTAAAAAACTTAAAAAGGTAAGTTGATGTTAATGGTTTTACGAATATATGATGTAAATCTATTTTAAAGACATTAGGAATGTAGAGATATTGTATTATCGTCGGAAATGACGGGAGATTTTTCTTCTTGAAAGATTATTAGAGCACTTATTTTATGTAAGTTATTATAGTAGTTCTTTTTTCTAACATAGTAGAAATATTGAGTACCGATCAAAAATGGAAATGACAGATTTTAGAAAGATTAGAGTACTTACTAATGATTAAAAGGTTATTAGTTTTGATCTGTTAGCTTTAACAGAATCTGAGATATTTAAGGAATATTGAATATTGATGAAATATGGAATTAGAAATTAAATTTCTTTTAGTAGGCTATTATTTTGATATAACCTCGTTATGTATATGAAATGAAGTGATGTTGGTAACATAATTTGATTATGTTTGAAATTTTATGATGAATTTGAATTTAGTGATTTTGTGTATCTGTTGCAACAGGGGATTTTGGGTAGTTGAACTTGTAACAAAGTTGCTTCTACTGTGTCTTGCGGTTAATGATTCGTCATTCACTCACATGAACTTGTTCAAACGATATGCCTCTAAGGAGAAAGTCGTTGTGAGCCCGCCTTGGAAATGGGGATGGAAAATTGTACAAAATGCCATCCTATTTCGAGACAAACTTCTTTTTTTTTTTTGGTGTTTAAGTTTTGTAAAATGGAAATAGACGTTGTTAAGTTAAATTAATGATTTGAGAGGTTATTTAATTAAGATCAGAAATCCATGGATATTTTGAACATCGTATTTAATGTAGTAAGTAGTAGCCTTTTTAAGAAATAAAGATAGTCGATATGTTTATGATCTGTTGAGAAAATTTGTAAGTTAAAGGTATTGGAAATGTTCAAAAGTAATGTTGTAAACTCAATAGAAATGGATGTTAAAAGTTAATATTGAAAATGTAAAAATCAGAATGTAGTGATGCGAAGATAGTAATGAAGTTGTGGTTAAATGCTAAATGTCTGATTAATATTGCTTAATAAAGTTTCCCTTAATTTAAGATAATATTGAAGTTTAAGTTTGAGTGAAGACATTGATCATAGTAGAAATTTAGGTAATATTAAGTTGACGAAAAGCTGTGTATTATCGTGTTTAAAGTTTTGATTAAAGTTTTGAAATCCGTTTTATATATCAATCAGTTGATTAAATGATTTGTGATATTATACATTTGGTTATTTAAACAGTTTTTTTTTAATAAAATTTATTTAATGTCTAATCTGAAGAGTTTCCCTTTCAGAAGTTCAACATGTAATAGGAGAAACTATTTTAAAGCTGGAAGAAACTGATGACGACGTTTAATTATTCTAAGTCCTCTTTCATTTTGTTTTTCTCTATTACTTTATATCTTCTCACTACCTTATTTGAGCTAATATTTCTTGATCTATTTATTTTCCTTCATTCCTTTTGTTGTTGTCCACTATTTCAGAAATAATTAAAGAACTGATATCCTACTAACAAAATTTAGTGATTGATAAATAAAACTACTCTGTATATAGTAGATAAGCTATTGACGAAAATGATTAGATATAAGTTTTGATGGTTAATGAAAATGTAAAAATAAATCAATTATTTTTTTTATATAATCCTTAAAAGAAAGTTATTAAAAAATATTAAAAAGCTTGGTAATATGGAGGGCAGTGTAAGATTTTAAATATTTCCTTCGCTATTTAATATTTTTTCCTTAATATTTTCGTTTTCTTTTTTAAAATGTTTCAAACTCCCTTTTATTTAGTTACCCCTCTTATTTATTTTTCCTCCTATTTGAATATATATTTTATATCAGTTATTTATTATTTATCATTATTATGTTACCTTTTATATTTATTTTTATGTATATTTAATTCTATTTATAATTTACCTGATTTTTTCCCTATCGTTAAATTCTGTATTTTTTAGTTTTTGATCATTTACTTAAATCACCTTTTTTATTATTTTAGACTATATTTAATGATATAAATATAATTTCAGAATATTAAAAATCATTATTTAAAATGACTTCAAGGGAGAATTTTGATGTCCAGGCTTATATTTAATTCTAATATAATTATTATTTGTTTAAGTATTGCAGAATTCTGGATTGTTTACTCATCTTTTTGGGTGGTGAAATATTACTAGGGAATTGTCAGAATTTCAATTGGATAAGATGAACTTCTATAAAGCAAATCATGTTTTGGCCGTATTCAGATAATTAACAGTGGAAAGGACCTTTAATATGTTTTTTATGTAAATTGATAATATTATTGTTAATTTATTAAATAGTTAAAAACCTTTACTATGGCAGTATTATAAATAAAATATAAGTTATTACAGTTTTGAATCGTTCTGAATTTGGATATTAATGGAACATGGTACGAATTTCAATGAATAGAGATTATTCTGTCTATATAGCAAATTAGTTTTACTGTATTTCAGGAATAATTGCATGAAAAGTGACATTTATAGAATGTTTTATAGTATCTGTAAATTAATATATTATTATATGGTTAATAATTTATTAAATAGTTAAAAACAGTTACTAAGCTATTTGTAAATATAAATATATTTATATATATAATATATCTTTTATATTTTAGTTACCTATTTTTTAAAGACAATAATGTAGTTAATATAATTTTATCTTTTAAGTTGAAATTTTCTTCATAAATGATTGTATTTGTTAATAAAATATTTGTATGACATATTATATGATAATTTATTGATTCACGAAGAGAGCAGTTTATAATATAAGTAGATTTCCAGCCAATATTTAAGCAAACTGGAAGCTTGCTTCCTCTCTTCCTTGGTCTAGCCAAGAAACTAAAGAAAAGTCTAGCTTTTCGTATATTTGAGGTCTAGCCTTAGGTATATTTTGGTTTGAAGAGTATTGTGGTCTAGCCACAAGCTTATAATCAGTTTAGCTGATTATTTGGGTACTATCAGTCTAGCTGATAGATCTGGTCTAGCCAGATACACCTGTATTAGTCTAGCTAATACGAACTTTGGAAGGCCTAGCCGACCGCAACGTTGAGCCTAGCTCATCGAAGGTACTGTCAGTCTAGCTGATAGATCTGGTCTAGCCAGATATACCTGTATTAGTCTAGCTAATAAAGGAACTTGGAGGCTAGGCGACGCGCATACGTTGAGTCTAGCTCAAAGAAGGTATGATCAGTCTAGCTGACGGATTGTCTTAGCCAGATACACCTGTATTAGTCTAGCTAATACGAATTTGGAAGGCCTAGCCAACCACAACAATTGAGTCTAGCTCAATTTCTGTCTGTTAAGTCTAGCTTGACGGATTTTTCAGCTTGGATGTGATTGGATTATTAGTCTAGCTAATATGGTATCCCGATTGTAGTAACGCCGCAGATTCTCCACGCATATCTCCGAAGAGCAACTGATCTTAAATTTACGCTACTGTTTTCTTTTTGAAATCTTTAAATTCTTATGTATATTGTATTAATAAACAAATCCTTTTATTGATCTTTAATTTATTCCCTGTCACTACCAGCAAATCTTTATTAATTTTAGTTGAATAATTCTAATAGCGTTACAAGGTTTAATGTCCCAGAAAAGTCAAATAATATTTTATGAGAAAAACTTCAGCTTGTTAATACAACAGTGTATTATTTCTTTCAATGGTTTACACAAATAGAAGGTTGACTTCCCCTCCCATCCATATATCTTTCAGTGGTGGTACAGCTGTGGGACATTGACTCCCCTCTCATTCCTCTATCTTTCAATATATATATTATATATATATATATATAAAAAGAAATTATATTGTATAATAAATTTATATTAATTATATATATTAATATATATTATTATAATATATAATATATATTTATAGTCTATATAATATATATATATATATATATTATTTTATGATTATATATTATATATATTAGTATTATCTATATATGATATATATATAGTATAATATTATATATATATTTTATATATTATATATATATATATATATATATACTATATATATATAATATATATATATATATATTATATACGTATATATATATATATGTATATATTATATATATATATATATATATATTATATATATTATTATATATATATATAATATATATATATTTTATTATATATATATATATAATATATATATTATATATATATATACATATTATTATAATATATATATACATTATATTATATATATTATATATATTATATATATATATACTATATATAATATATATATTATATATATATATATATATTATATTATATATATTTTATTTACATATCTATATATAAATTACCGTATTATTTATTTATCTATTTATATATATATATTATATATATATATATATATATAATATATATATTATATTTATATATATTATTATACGTATTGTTATATATAATATAATATACTATATAATATATATATATATTTTATATATATATATATATTATATATATGTATATATATGATATATATTATATATATATATATATATATAATATATATATATATATATATATGGATATATATATATAGTATATACTATATATATATATATATAAATATAATATATATTATAATTATATAATATATATATATATATGATATATATATATATATATTATATATATATATAATATATATATATATTTTTATATATTTTATATTATATATATTATATATAAATACTATATATATATATATATATATATATATATATAATATATATAATATATTATATAAATATTATATATAGGTATATATATATATTAAATATATATATATATAATTATATATATTATATATATATATATATATATATATTATTATTATATATATATATATATTATATATATATATATATATATATTTATATTAGTGATGCAGGTAGCATCGCATGCGCACATTATTAAAGATTTGCATCGGATTGCCCTGCGGCATGGATATTTTTTTCTAGATTTGATAAGAATTTTTATTATAAAAATTCTTAGAGAATCTGAACTGAACGTTAAATGAGAGACATGGGACTCGGCTCAACTGTGTAATGATGACCCATGATCTCACAGTCATGTCAAGTTATTAATAATTTGAGTCAACAGAGTCCCCATGAGATTAAGGATGCTTTGATGCCCACAATGGCCACACCAAAGAGTTTGAAGGCAATTCATAACGGCTTGATATTCATATCTTACTGTTATCCAAGAGTTCAACTCGTGTAATAAAGTTATCATGATCGGAAAAGAATGGTATTGGCTCAAAGAACCTTTGTTTGTACGAACCAGTGTCGTATTCCACAAGTTAAACATTCTTAATATTGTGGAAAATGACATCATACTCACACTGCTTAAGCTATATGAACCATATTTGAAGAAAATTCCCAAAAAATCAAACGCCTCTATAGCTTCTGTCTCGATGTTATCGCCATTAATCTCACCGCTAAGGAAGCATTTTGACATCTTCAATGAAAATGATGATGGTTTAAAAGAATGAAATGATGTAATTAAAACTACGAGCTAGAAAAAGTTTGGTTTGTGAAATGAAAAACTTTGTACTATTCACTTCACTTGATTCCCATAATAAAGGCAGTTTTTTCTGTAACACACATATTAGACACAAGGTTAAATAGATCCATTTGTGTTGCAGTGACAAAACTTCAATCCGAACAGTCTATTAATTCGCCACCATTTAGAAGGTAAACTAATATACAGAATAAAACCTTCTAAGTAAATAACCAATATATTCATTGGAAGAATTTCTATAGTGCAGTAGTTAATGAAGAAATCACACGTGCATTACCAAAAGCAATGTAGTGCCATGATTGAAAACTATCATCAAGAAACGACAGATCAAATAACGATCAATATGTTGGTGGACAAGTTAACGCAAATTGTTTACCCACCGCTTGAGATATAACTTGCAAGAAATACTTGGTCCCTGTCCTCCCACTAGTTTTCCAAGTTAAGAAGTAATTCTAGCAATGCTGGGTTAATAATATATGATGAAAAGAGAAAAGACTCTCAGCAGAAAAGGCGGAAAAATTGATGTTTCTCAAACAAACCTTCTATAAATTTGAGTTTCAATACTATCCGGCAAAACGTCAGGCTATATATTCATGTAAAATGCTCTTTCATTTTTATATAATGTATATATATATATCTAATATATATATCTATATATACTATATATATATATATATAGTATATATATTATATTATATAATAATATATATATATATAATATATATATATATATATATTATATATATATATAAACATACATGTTTCTGCCGCCTGGCCCACTTTATTAGAGGGGCGACAACGCTCAGAAAGCGGCACGCTGCGAGGGGATCATGAGGTCAAGAATAGAAGTTACGCAAAGGTGGTACGGAGAGGTCGAGTGGGGGCATCCAGAAGGAAGTGCTTGTTGTTGTCGGGGATATATGACACTCTAGTTGCAATGCGGGGATTAAGTCTTATAGTTTGAATCTGAATTTATATGGCATAAGATTTGGGTGGTGGCTGATCTGCTCGGGCGAGTTAATTTGGTTTTCTTTCTGGACAGTGTTTCTTCTCTAGGGGAAAGTTTTGGGGATGGGGTGTTTAGTAGATTGGTATTGGAGCGATTTTGTAGATATGTGTTAGTTAATTGGGTATGGATGTGAGAGAGCCAAGACCTATTTTGGGGTGGAGGGGGGATGTTGTTGTAGATGTCATTATATAAGTTTGGCTGGTGAGCGAGGGGGGGGATTAGTCTGTGTGGGGGGGGTTGGAGAGTATTTGTGGCATGGATGGGTTTGGATTGAGTGTTTTCTGGAAATATTGTGTCCCTACATCTTTAAGTGGGTAGGGATGGGAAGGATGTGTGTCTCGTCATGTATGCTGGATGGGGGTTGTTTTCGTACATCCAGTGATTACTAGGGCAATGTTTTGTGTAACTTGCAATTTATTTATGTTGGTGTGATACGTGCTTGGGAACATGCGGGGGAGGGCATAATTTATATTAGTTTGTGGAGTTGTTTTTAGATTGTGGTAAGGGTGTGTTTTTTGTCGCTGAAGTTGTGTTGGGAGAGGGTTCGGAGGGTGTTTAGATTTCGTTGGGTTGAGGAAGTTATTTGGTCGATGTGGGGGGAGAAGCATATGTGTGTCGTAAGTGAGTTCTAATATTTTTGGGGTTTTGTTTAGGGGAAGGGGGTTGTTGTTCAAATAGCTATTGGGTGGAATGAGGATTGGTGGGGTCAGTGGTTAGGAAGGGTATGGAGGATTTAAGGGGGAGCCTGGTCATTCTTATTGGTGAGTAAGCAGTTTCTAATAATTGTGGTTTATTCTTTGGGTGTGCCTGGTGGTGTGTTTAACAAGTGATGTTTGGGAAATGGACTGATGTCGTCTTGGTAATGTGATTAAGTTTGGTGGATTGGTTGGTAGGGGGGGGCAGATCTGTGTAAAGAGATTGAGAGGAATGGAGAGAGAATGGCGCCTGTGGTACGCCGTTGTAGTTTAATTGAGTGTGAGAGGGTGTTTTTTATGGAGGCTTTGGCAATTCTTATTGGTAGAGAAATTTGAAAGCCACTTTTTATCATTGTTTTTTAGGGGGGATTGAAGAATTTTTTGTATAAGGATATATGTGGGGACAGTGTCAAAGGCTTTGTTAATGTCGATGGCTGTAAGTATGGATCTGTGTGATGGGGATTGGTTGAAACCATTAATTATGTGTTGTTGAGGGAGTGAGGGTGTTGTTTGTGTTGAATGGTTTTCTTTAAACTCCTGTTGGAATTCTGGGAGGGTGATGTGTGGGGATATATTTTTTAATATTAGTTTCTCCAGAAGTTTGCTGGGTGGAGAGGAGAGAGATTGGGCGTTAGGAGGAGGGGGAGTTAGGGTTTTTTTAGGTTTCAATTTTGGGATAATGAATGCTTGTTTCCAGATTGGGGTATATATTAGTTTCCAGGATTTGTTAAAGTTTCTGTGATGAGAAGAATAGCTTTTTCTCCTAGGTGTTTCAAGGTGGAAGTTTGAGATTGAGTCTGGTCCTGTGCTGGTGAATTTTTAAGGGTTTTTATTGTCTCTGATATATGTTGGTTGTAAAAGGAGTTGGAGGGTTGTGATCTGAGGGAGGTTTTTTGCGTTGTTTTTATATATATATACGTATATATATATATATTATATATATAATATATTTATTATAATATATATATAGTATATATATTATATAATATAGTGGTTATAATATATATATATATATATTATATATATATATAAATTATATATATTATATGTTTAGTAACTCCGCATCCGATCCATATCCACGATATTAAAATCAACATCCGCATTGCTGATGCGAAAAAATGACATCTGCTGCGGTATATATATATATACTATTATTATATATATATATATTATATATTATATATATATATATATATATATATATATATATATATATATATAATATATATATATATAATATTATGTGTTTGAATTTTTTAAGACGCCGACAGTTTTGATTTTTTTTTTTTATTTTTTTTTTTTATTTAACATATTTCTAGTATTTGATACTAGCAATGAATTTAAGTGGTAACGGAATGATTCAAAAGTTCGAAGTATCTTGTTGTTTTAACGAATCCGTCAGTTTTTTTTTCTTTTTTTAATTTAATATATTGCTTGTATATGATACTAACAATGATTTTAAGTGGTAACGGACATGATTCGAAAGTTAGAAAAATATTTTTAAATAATTTTTTAAATCAACATTATATTAAATATTTTTTTCAAAAATGAAATATTTTTGATAATTACGTATATATTTACTTACATGTTTTATGTACACTTTTTTTTTTTTTAATTAACGAAAAACCTAGATTAGGTTAGTTAAGTTAGGTTAGTTTGTTAAGTTTTGTTGGATTTGCTAAGCCTGGTATTCGTAATTAAAAAAAAAATAGTGAACATAAATCATGTAAGTTAATATATACAAATATATCCGAAATATTTGATTTTTGAAAAATATTTAATATAATTGATTTTTTAAAAATTTATTTAAAATATTCGCATTATTTTCAATATATCATTACCGAATAAATTCATTGTTAGTATCATATATTTATAATATATAATATAATATATTTATATTATTATTATATATATATATATATATTATATATATAATTAATTATATATATATATATTATATATTTAATAATAAATTAATAATATATTATATATATATATATATATAGTGTATATATATATATATATTATTTAAAAAAAAAACTAAAAATGACGAGTGTAAACGTAACATCTAATATACATTTGAATATAGTCCGTACTTAAAATTCTTGTTAGTATCATATATAGAAATATTTAAAAAAACAAAAAAAATCAAACTGACGAGTCGTAAAGTTTTTTTGTATCATATTATATATATATATATAGTATATATATATATATATATATAATATATATATATATATATATACTATATATATATATATTATATATATATATATATATATATATATATATATATATATATTAGGTTTTTATGGATTTGCAACAGCGGTATGATAGGATTATAGGAACTCTATGGCAGGGTTTAGTAATTGATGGTGTTGGTGGTGGATTCTGAATGAAATCAAAGTATGTACGAACGATAGTGAAGCGTGTGTAAGAATAAATAGTGTCAAAAGTGATTGGTTAATTAATAGCGGAGTGAGGCAGGGATGTGTTATGTCTTCCTTGGTTATTCAATTTGTATATGGGATGGGGTTATGAAAGAATTAGGATGGGGTGTGCAGGAAATGGTGGTTTAGATGATGGAGTTGAGTGAGTTGAAGTGGAGTGGCTTCTATATATTCGGATGATTTGGTTTTGTGTGGTGAAATTGAAGAGAGTTTGAAAAGGTTTTGGGTAGAAGAGATTTGGCAGGGTGTGTAAAGAGGGGTTTGAAAAGATAAGAGTAAGGTTTGGTTGTGAGTGAGACAGTCCTCGGTGTGAGTTTATGTAGATGGTGAGCAGCTAGAACAAATGTCTGAGTTAATATTTAGGATATATGTTGGATGAAAGGGGAACGGATGATGCAGAGTGTAGTGGAAAGTTGTGGTAAGAAAGGTGGCTGGTGCAATCAAATCTTGGGTGAATCGAAAAAGTGTTTAGCAGGGTTGCAAAAACGTTTTTTTTTTTTTGTTTTATATTTTTTTTAAATTGACCACACCGGGTTTTTATAAATCCAAAGCTGGGCAAATTGATAAAATGTTAATGGGGTTTATATATATCAATTATATACTATTGCTTTTTATTATGATTATATATTTATTAATTATTTATAATATATATATATATATATATAAATATTATAAATATATTATATATTATATATATATATATATATATATATATTATATAATATCTTGTAATAAAAGTAATGATGAGTATTAACAATATTTTTAACGTGTCATGATTTTAATGTATTGTTATGCACCAATTCATTAATATATTATATTATATATATATTATATATTATATTTTTTATATATTTATTATATATATATTATTATTATTTATATATATATATATATATATATATATATATATATTATATATATTAAATATATATTTATATATATATATATATTTGAGTTTAATGTAAGAACACCATGCCACAAGGAAAGCGTCCAACTACAATGGGTTCCTGCTCATACATACTTTAAATGCCAATGAAAATGGGGTTTTTATGGAGAAAGTTGATTATTCAGTCAAAAATAATAATAAAGCTAAAAAAAAAAAAGATGGTCCTTACTTATATATAGTCTAATATATCGCATACAAAAATAAGTTATTGCAAAGAATATCCATTTTTGAGGAAGAGAAATAGGCATTACCTGTTAAAGTGGGAAGATTCAGATAAGATACGGGATAACCTTTTAGAAGGTGTTATGGACCATAAAGTAGGAAAGTGACGACGGTGATTTGGGTCCAGTTGGGGATATTCAATGAAGATATTAGGGATAGATTGCGGGGTATGGTGACGTCAAAATTTGCAGATGAGAGGAGGGCCCCGGGACATGTAGTGATATTGGTGTGGCCAATACAGAGGCGTGCAAGTATCATCTCGCGCAAGCGCGGTTCGTCGGGAGAGTAAGCCATTCACCATGTTCCTGTTTTTTATTTCTAATTTCGTGCCTGTGATCACACTCGTCCACCTCTTGCCATAAAACGGCAGAAGCTTGTCGGGGAGCAGGATAATAATCAGTTGATGGGAGGCGACCTTGTCGAATGGCATCTGGGAGGTACCTAGAACAGCACCGAAAAATAGAGGAGATTTGTTTTTTACGAGAGTGGAACAGTCGAAAAATTGTTGCAAAGCGGATACTATTGTGTTTCAAGAAGAGGTGGCTTTAAGCGCCTGGAGGGTGCTGAGGTAATCTGAATAAATGACATAAGAGTGGTCTTGGTTAAGGAATATAATTCGAGGGAGGGCAATCATTAAAGCTTAATTCTACTGGAAAAATTGAAGCAGAAGGGGGGATGGTATAGGAGAAGTTGCGGTCAGGAAAGACAGCAGGCGCACCCACACTGTTCTCCTGTTTTAGAGATACTGGAGTAAAACCACCGTGAGAAGAATGATGCCTTTAACAAGGCAGCGGGGTGGCTAGATTATGTGTGTGTGTGTGTGTGTGTGTGTGTGTGTGTGTGTGTGTGTGGTGTGTGGTGTGTGTGGTGTGTGTGATTTGTGATAGAGAGGAGAGAGAGAAGAGAGAGAGAGAGAGAGAGAGAGAGAGAGAGAGGAGAGAGAGAGAGAGAGAGTAGAGAGGTCAGGACCTGGCAAATGGTGGGAGCAGGGATAGTCAAAGTGTATACCCTTTATATTACAGAACGGCGCACCTTTTTGCAAAGGGATGGTTAAAGTAGGAATGTTAAACTGTTTGCAAATGGCCAGTAAGGAAGATTCTGAGGTATCTCTAGCAGAATCGATGTTAGAACAGATGGTATTGTGTTTGAAAGCTAAGATAATTGTTTTTATTTTCTTGAGCTAATATCATTACTATAGTTTGGAATAGTTTTTCACCTTATAATTGTCTAATGAATAAAACACATTTTAAAGTGTTATAAATTGATGAGTTCATTTTTTTAAATTTTTTTTTTTTTTATTTAAGTTTGGAAAAATTTCCCTTAATGTAAGTTGTTTAAAACAT
>JABUQX010010451.1:5000-7500 GCA_015478945.1 Trachelipus rathkii
TTTTAAAGCTATATAGGATATTAAACATTAAATTTGTCAGCGAAGTATTTATTGAAGTTAAAAGGAAAAGTATGAGACCAGTTTCACTATATAGATTCGTCATAGCCAAGATTATTATTAATTATTAAAAAATTATTTAAAGAAACCTATTACTGTCTTTGCTTGGTGTTACTTTTAAGTCATAGACAAAAATAAACGTTCTACTGTGTCGATACACTAGAAGAGTGAGAATATGTCGATACACTAAAAGAGTGAGGCTTGTCGATACACTAAAAGTGAGAATTTGTCGATACACTAAAGAGTGAGAATTTGTGGATACACTGAAAAAGAGTGAGAATTTGTCGATACACTAAAAGAGTGAGAATTTGTCGATACACTAAAAGAGTGAGAATTTGTCAATACACTGAAAGAGTGAGAATTTGTCGATACACTAAAAGAGTGAGAATTTGTCGATACACTAAAAGAGTGAGCATTTGTCGATACACTAAAAGAGTGAGAATTTGTCGATACACTAAAAGAGTGAGAATTTGTAAATTACACTGAAAGAAGTGAGAATTTGTCGATACACTAAAAGAGTGAGAATTTGTCGATACACTAAAAAAGAGTGAGAATTTGTCGATACACTAAAGAGTGAAATTTGTCGATACACTAAAAGAGTGAGCATTTGTCCGATACACTAAAGAGTGAGAATTTGTCGATACACTAAAGAGTGAGCATTTGTCGATACACTAAAAAGTGAGAATTTGTCGATACACTAAAAAAGTGAGGAATTTGTCGATACACTAAAGAGTGAAAATTTGTCGATACACTGAAAGGTGAGAATTTGTCGATACACTAAAGAGTGAGCATTTGTCGATACACCTAAAAGAGTGAGAATTTATTGATACACTAAAAGTGAGCATTTGTCGATACACTAAAGAGTGAGAATTTTATTAATTACACTAAAGAGTGAGAATTTGTCGACCACTAAAGTGGGAATTTGTCGATACACTGAAAGAGTGAGAATTTGTCGATACACTAAAAAGTGAGCATTGTCGATACACTAAAGAGTGAGAATTTGTGATACACTGAAAGAGTGTGAATTTGTCGTTACACTAAAAGAGTGAGAATTTGTCGATACACTGAAAGAGTGTGAATTTGTCGATACACTAAAAGAGTGAGAATTTGTCGATACACTGAAAGAGTGTGAATTTGTCGATACACTAAAAGAGTGAGAATTTGTCGATACACTAAAAGAGTGTGAATTTGTCGATACACTGAAAGAGTGAGAATTTGTCGATACACTGAAAGAGTGTGAATTTTTCGATACACTAAAAGAGTGAGAATTTGTCGATACACTGAAAGAGTGTGAATTTGTCGATACACTAAAAGAGTGAGAACACTATATACAAGAAATGAATTTTGAGGAAGGGTTGGGGAGAAGTTTTGTTTGTCCATGGAAATGTATTTTACTCTAATTCTGGGAATGACATTTACCTATAAAATTCATTATGAACTGAACTTAAAATCCTTTCCACAAAAACTTTGATATTTTTTATAGTTTATCAAATAAAACTTAAAAATAATAAATTTTGAATTGTGTCTCTCTATGAGGTGTTATTAGTTATCACGTTGAGTCTATCTTAGATCTGAAACTTCAAGTGTGAAAACTTTAGACGGAATCCCCTTTAAAAGCTCGGATTTTAGGTCGATCGTGTTCCTTTTGAGAAGTATGTCCATAGTCTCTCTCTCTCTCTCTCTCTCTCTCTCTCTCTCTCTCTCTCTCTCTCTCTCTCTCTCTCTCTCTCTCTCTCTCTCTCTCTCTGCCTCTTCCGCCTCTTCCGCCTCTCATCCCTCTCACCCAAGGGCCGAATATGTGTAAGCAAAATGGAAATGAAGCAAATATTCGTTCACAGTTTTCTAAAAAATGTATAGCTTATTTCATAACTATTTTTTGCTCAAATTCATTACTGACCTTTGAGCTTGCAACTTTTTGCATTTTCAAACCTTTTTTTTATTCTACACTTTTTTTTTCTTTGCTTACGTATATTTCAAGAGGACGTTACGCTCGTTACTCTTCGTTACATGCAATTTATTTTTGTTATTCTCTGGTGCAAAAGTATTTCTCTCTTTAAATTCTGTTACGACAAACATGTCTTTTTATCTTTGCTTGTATTCATAATTTGTAGGAAAGCGGTGCCGGTGATTGCCTGCTCCGACTCCGGCTCCATGATTATAAAATACCTTGCTCAGACTCGAAGAAGAAAAATTCATCTCCGACTCCGTCGCAATAGAAAGAATGAGTTTCAGCTACAGCTCCATCTCAACCCAAAGAAAATGTTTCAGGTTCGGCTGCGTCTCAACCAAAACAATCAGCTCTTGCTACGGCTCCACCCAAAATCTTGCAGCTATGGAGTCTTGTTCCAGTCCTTGAATCCGGCTCCGGCTCTGAAATAAGTCATTTCTCGTTTGCAAAATCTCTTTACTATTCGTTACTCCTTGTTATAAATACTTTATATCG
>JABUQX010010451.1:12500-15000 GCA_015478945.1 Trachelipus rathkii
TATATAATAATATAAATAAACAAAGGGTGTGTTTTTTATGATAGAGGATTTAAAGTGTTTAGATTGATTTTTAGTTTCGTTGGATAGGGTGATTTTTTATTTCAATTGTATGGGTTGAAGATTGTTTGTTTCCATTGTAAGATATGAGGTAAAATGTTTTTTTGTTTCTAGGCGCTTCTTCAATTCATATCCATGAGTCTATCTTCTTTACCATTCATTAGAAATATTCTTCCCTCCACTCCACCTCTCTCTCTCTCTCTCTCTCTCTCTCTCTCTCTCTCTCTCTCTCTCTCTCTCTCTCTCTCTCTCTCTCTCTCTCTCTCTCTCTCTCTCTCTCTCATTTTCTTTCAACTTCATATATATCTCTCTCTAATTTTCTTTCAACATCATATATCTCTCTCTCTCTCTCTCTCTCTCTCTCTCTCTCTCTCTCTCTCTCTCTCTCTCTCTCTCTCTCTCTCTCTCTCTCTCTCTCTCTCTCTCTCTCTTACCTTCTTTGCCATTAATTTCCTCTCTGTTATTTAAACTCTATACTCGAGTCGAGTCACACGCTACGCCCACAGATATAACTTTTTCATTTATCTTATTTACATAATTATCATGCTAGTTGGTTATAACTTCTTCCTTTCTCTTTCGAAAATGCTTTATCATTTTATTTATTATTATTTCGCTTTCTCTTCTATTTTCTCTTTAATTTCATTGTCCAAATTCGTTCGTTCTTGCATTTCTACATTGCCTTTCTGTGCGGTAACCACTTTTTTTTGGCCTTTTTCTTCAGTTTTTATTTCTTGATCCGATATTCTATTACCAGCTCTATTACTAAGCCTAACTTCTCTCTCTCTCTCTCTCTCTCTCTCTCTCTCTCTCTCTCTCTCTCTCTCTCTCTCTCTCTCTCTCTCTCTCTCTCTCTCTCTCCTCTCTCATATATATATATATATATATATATATATATATATATATATATATATATATATATATATATATATATATATATATATATATATATATATATATATATATAATATATATATATATATATATATATATATATATATATATTAGATTTTTTCAAAAATATGAGAAAATGAGCATTTATGAAAGGGATTTTTTTAACCAATGAACATTAAGAAAATAGTTTTATGTAAGCGTCGACGTGGTTGTGTTATTGATATAATTAGCTGTTACTCATTTACTTAACAACCTGTCTAACTGTAACCTATTACTTCAACGTAGCAAACTTAAATATGGTGAAATTCTTGGAATAGTGTATTTATTTTTAAATTTTATTCCCCCATCCTTCTTATTTTATACCCTTTTCCCGCAAAAAACTTTCTGGAGTAACATACCATATAGTATATATATATATATATATATATATATATATATATATATATATATATATATATATATATATATATATATATATATATATATATATATATATATATATATATATATATATATATATATATATATATATATATATATATATATATAGATATATATATATTCCTATTACCTTCAATATATCATTCAGTATTTCTCCTTTTTCTCTTTCTCTTTATTTTTACCACATTTTCTCTCTCTATACCTTGCCCCTGTTTCCATATGTCTTTCTCCGCCTCCTTATTAATTTGTTTATTCCTGTTATTTCCTATCGTTCATTCTCTGTTATTTTTCATTTTTATAATATTTCTTTTTCTTCCATCTTTATCTATCTCTCCATCTTTTTACCACTGCATCTTCATTTAATTATATATTGATATCTCTTATCAATGTTTGTTGTCCGGTTGGCAAAGGCTATCTAATAGCATATCTGTTCTCGACATTCGTTTTAGATTTTTAAAACTTCTTCCCCTCTTCTTCTTCTTCTTCTTCTTCAATTTTGATTGACCTTTTCCCCTCACTAATCCTTTCTTCCTTCCTATCTTCCCTCTTCTTCTTCTTCTTTTTTGATTGACCTTTTTCCTCACTAATCCTTCCTTACTCTTAACAATGAATACGTAAAAGGAGATGCAAAAATAAAGTTATCGCTCAATAAAGGTTTAGTCCTTTCTTTAAACTTTTCTTTTACTTCACCTTTGTTTTTAATGTTCACAAATAGGGTTGTCCTAGCACCGCATGGCACGGCACCAAGAGGTGCACCAGCAGTGCACTGTACCACGTATCGCACTGCATAGCAACTACCTCATTTATATATATATATATATATATATATATATATATATATATATTATATATATATATTTTTTTATAGTGAATATATATATATATATATATATATATATATATATATATATATATATATATATATAGGTATATGTATATATAATATATATATATATATATACATATATATATATATATATATATATATATATATATATATATATATATATATATATATATATATATATTCATTTTTAGATATAATATATATATAATAATAATATATATATATAATAATATATATATATATATAATAATAATAATACTTAGA
>JABUQX010010453.1:0-30000 GCA_015478945.1 Trachelipus rathkii
ATATGGGCTGCTTCACTAAATTTGCCCGGGGTGATCCAGGAGTCCATGGGGTTTAGCTAAGAATTAAGAAATGTAAAGTCAAGTTAAATGGAAGAAAATTTAGTTACTTCTAAAACTTTTTAAAGATGAAAAATATTAATATTAATAATATATGTACAAAGTTAATTAAATAAATTTTAATTATAAGAAAGGAAAACTTTTTAATTACATATCAATTAAAAAAGTTTTATAATTAGAATAATATTATTTAATTAGAAAATTATAATAATGATTTCTATAGAAGCAGACAATTGTATAATTTAATATTAATATATATATATATTTATATAATATTTAAGTATATAAGTAAAACCCCTCACCTAGGTGAGGCGCTAAGGAGGTATATGTAAGTCCATATACCTGCCATCTTCATTAATACTAGTATAATGAGATCACTGATCATGGTTCAAAATCACTCATCAGTTGATAGCAAGTTTAGGATTTAATCTACATGTAGGCTAAAAGATAAGTTAATAAAAACTTACTGACGACTGACTCAGATATACACTAGTTGGTATGTAGCTATAGTACTATATATAGATAAGTATTATTAATATGAGGTAATATATGACTCAGTATCCCTATATATATTTATAAAAAATAAGTTATTTACGAATTTTGCCTTTATATACATATATTAGTGGTATATTATACTAACAATTATACTACGTTAGATATTATATTATATACCTATATATATATATACTATATATACCCTGCATAGTAGGAGTTAAAAAGCTATAACGTTAAAAAGTTTTTTAAATAATATATTATAATATTTTATAATTAATATATATTAAATAATATATATATATTATTATATTTATATTAATTATTAATATTAATATATATTATATCTATTATATATTTAATATAACCGTTATATATATAATATTATATATAATATATATATATATCTATATATATTATAATATATTAATAATATAAATAATATCGATATATATATATAATTATTTACTATATATATAAGATATATATATATTATAGGGCGTTGATCTGATATGATGCATTGTCGTCGATTTTGGCGCCGTACAATCATAAACCTAAATATAATACAAAAAGTCATAATTGTATATATTTTTATTATTTAATTATTACAAACTTAAGATTTACAAGGAGATAGTATATAAGTTCAAATAATTATGTAGATATAAGTTTGTATACATATAATATTACAAATTATTATATATATATATATCAAATATAAAAATAATATTAATTTATAATATATAAAAAATATATTAAAATGCTCCTAAACTTTACCAATAATTATAGCATTATTATTACAGTAGTATGATTATTATAACCGAGAGTCTATAAAAATAAAAGGTATAATATAAGTACTATATATTTATAATTAATTGATAGCTACTATATAAATATTAAAATAGTTAGAACTAAAACCTTCTTGCGTCGTAGTAGACTAATATCCTGTATCCTGTTAAAGAGGAAGCCCTTAGAGTTCTGCTTTTATTTCTTAGGCTCTCATCTACTGCTTTCACTCTGTAGCTGCTCTCATTCTTTATTTACTAATGTACACAAATTTAAATACCATTGTTAATTTGATCACTCTAATTATTTTTTTTTACTAATGAAATACAAAAATTCTTCGTCCCCGACTACGCAGAGACCTCTTTAACAGAGCTAAGGACTAGTGATTTTCTTCTGGAGCCGGTCTTCATCAATTGTATAATGTGTGTTCCTTGCGAGTGGTGCATCCTGCATTAGGGGTACTTTCTTTTAGGAGTGTTGTTAAACAGAAAACTTTTTGAATGTTTTTTTTTACAGTATAATTTTCTATATTTTTGTTAAAAATCCTTGTGAGTCTTTTAACTATTTCAACTAAACTTCAAACTATTTTGAATTGTTACTATTAATATATAAATGCAAAAAGGATTACCATATTGATTTTTGCTGAATGGAGAGTTAACGTGATGATTGATAATATTCTGAATCATATACTTTATATGTGCTATTAAAGCTGAATTATCATGTGTCCTTGTGTGGCACAGGCATTACTGTATGATTGTATTTTATCTTCTAATTGCAAATCTATGGTTTCAAACCTTTAATTATTATGTAAATTTCATTAGCAATAAAGTATTGCAAATGAGCGGATTGTAAGAATATATATCACATAATATAGCTTTTGGGGAAGATTATTTATTTTCAGTATTGGGGTGTTTGAGAATGTTTATTTAATGAGGTATGTAATGTTTTATTTTACTGAATAGAGTGGCACCATATTAATATTTTTTGGTATATTTGTTTTCTGACACCCGAATATTGAGATAACAGGGTAAGTTGAGGAAATATCAAGAAAATATAGGATGGTGTTGCTATTTATTCTGAGGGGCAAAGGTGCTATTACAGTATATAACCTTTTTAATGCTTTGTTTAAATGTTTTTTATGTAATGATGAACAAACTCAGGATATAGAATAAATGGTGATTCTTCATGAAATGTATAAGGTGGATATGTATTTAAGTTCTTGGTATGCTAGATCAGAAGGGAGGGATGAGACATAATACGATATAAGCACGAGAGAAATAGAGAGACAGAAAGAATGGCTGAGCTGTAGAGGGAATAATTACTGAATTGAATGTGAGAGACATATAATTACGTTTGGATTGCGAATGTTGGTTTTCTAATTAATATTATTAATAGTAATAAATTGCAAAAAAGTAATTATGTTGTTCCTAAACTGTTGATTAAGGTATCTGGAGGAAGAGGGAATAGAGTTGTTGGATAATATAGGCTACATTTATTCTAATCGTATATACTGGAACTGAAAGATTAATATGAAGTTATAATATATAAGTTTTAGGACATCAAATTAATGGAGGTTGGTTTTATGTGAAAAGGGAGGTGAAAGACAATAAATGTATCATCTTACATAATCTAATCCCATAAAATCATTTTAATAAAGGAGTGGGAAGTTATTAAAATATATGATATAAATCTATGTTAGTTCTGCATATATTATAGTAATAACTGATGATATAGGCGTAGCCAGGGGTGGTTTAGGGGCAATGGCCTCCGAGAAATTTGTTTAGTAATTATATTATTGCCATTATAAAGGAAATAAAAGTTATTGTATTGTTCTCAATAAGCTAAGCCTTCCCGTTTCAAATATTAAAACAGCTCATTAATCTCTCATTACAACATAACTTCCTTTCATTTTAATGGCAAATATTACAAACAAGACTTGCGGCGCGCTGAGTAATCGGGAATCACCCACTGACCTCATCGCCTTTTCTTCCATTAACCAACTTAAGCGTCTTCACCTCCTGTAAACTATACACATAAGAGATGCACTTGCTCTCTCAATACATGAATATCTGTGGGAGTGACCCGATGGCGTTCGTGTCATTATTGGTGGGATCCTATTATTTCCTTTGCCCAGCCACTAATCTTGTTTTGTGGAACTATTCATTAATTCCTTCAGTACTGTGTGTTTTCCCTACGTCACTTTGAGTATATTCAATATACCTATCTCTTTATAAATACTCGCATCTGTCAAACACCAACTGAAATAAAATATGCGTTAAGGCTAAATAAGGTATAATGCGTG
The DNA here is from genome assembly GCA_015478945.1 of Trachelipus rathkii. Lineage (NCBI taxonomy): Eukaryota > Metazoa > Arthropoda > Malacostraca > Isopoda > Trachelipodidae > Trachelipus > Trachelipus rathkii. The sequence continues at coordinate 3,635 of JABUQX010010453.1, forward strand.
GATTTAACTAGTCCTTGTTTGTATTTATTTGATACAATACTCTATACTTGGAAAGAGCTCATTAGCCCTGAGTTAGTGGTCAATAATATATAACTATATATTATATATATATATAATGATATAATATATTATATAAGCCACCATATATATATATATATACCCTACATATATATTCAGTTGCAACTACAAATAAAATTACAGGGAAAACCCCACGATATATATATATATATATATATTATTAATAATTATATATATATAAATATTATATATATATATATTATATTATATATTATATAAGATATATATATTAATAAATATAAATTATATATATATATAATTAATTAATTAAATTAATATTATATATAATATATATATAATATAATATCTATAATATATATAATAATATATATATATATTTTATTATTAATTATATACCAATATTATATTATAAGGTAATATATATAAATAATATTTATATCTAATAAAAGAATTAAAATATTAATATTTTAATTTAAAAAGTTCTCTTACAATTTGTTAGAGAACGTCAGAAAGAAATAACAAATCAATGAGACAGTAAATCTTTTGCAATCCTAAACAGTTGTTTATCTTATGTATGATTTTGGTGTTGTTAGGTTGCCGTTGAAGAAAAGCAAGGTTTCTCACATAAAGTTGAGTAAATTAGTAGTGAAATAAGAGCTCATAGAAAATAAGAAGTAATATATTTTATAGAAATAGCCTATAAAAGAGAGAAAATGCATAAAAAGAAAGAGCATATATAAAACAAGTAAGAAGACCGAATCTTTCTAATAAATGATTTATTTGCTTTTATGTTACCCTATTTCTTTTCACCATAGTATAGTAACACTTCACACACTTATAATATGCTATTTTCTTTTGTTTCTGCTATGAAAATTGTTCAGTTAAGGAAAGGAAGGTGAAAGTAGAGAACGTAGACCTATCTAGTATATATATACGATATATATTCGCAACTTTTTATAATTTATAGAAAGAAAACACAGGACATGTGTAAATTACATGTATACCTACTAATTCAAAATATTCAAACACTAAACATTTAACCGGACCTCCTATCTCAGGTTATCCTTATTTAATTAAATTTTTTTAAAGTTAGCGGAGAAGACTATACTAACTTCATCGGGAGAGTGCCACGAAAATAATCACCACCCGTAAACAGTTCAACTCGGGGACAGCGAACTCACTATGTACAAATAAGGGATAGGAGACTCTCTTACAGTTAACTATTTCTTGTACTGATTAGCTTTTACGTTATATTAAAAGAAAAATAATTCTTGGTGTTTATGTTTTACCCTTGAAGATGATTTTATTTGCTAAAAATTTATTTTCTTCGAGAGCTATATATGAATTCTAGAAAATTTCAACAAATACCACGCCATTACATTCCTAGATTTATAATATCAACATACTATATCTTTACTACTCAGGCTACTCTAATCCATAAAACTCTATACATATTCACTATTCCTTACAGTATCAAGAATACAATTCGTCAACCGACTCAAATCTATATCACTACCTTTACTCTATTAATATCACGGTATCTCTTACTCACGGTATCGGGTCTTACGCGCAACACATACTATTCTACTATACCTATTACATTTCTTCGCCTCTTTCTTTCTTTCCTTAATATCTCTTTATCTTAACTCTAGCGAGTTACTTTCGCCTCAGAATCGCGAAGTAGTTAAGCATGCGTAAACGAGCATCTTCGGGACCAAAATGTGTTGACAAAGAATCAGTGCAAAGATAAGTTCGACCTAACAACGAATAAACCTACCTAGCCCTTAACTTATTGCCTCCCACCTCACCGTACAACCATTAATATTATAGTGAAGAACTCACCGCTATTCACTACAAACCCCACCCCTAACAGAACTTCATGGACCATTGTCGCCATGGAAACCTCTCACTATGGTAAGACCGTCACTAGTAAGGGTTTCATTCCTCACCCCTTGACGATGGAGTGGGATTCCTCTTCAACATACCAACAACCCTTACATACCCATATCCTCACACATGTCATCCATCATTACCTGTTATACTGAACCACAATTCTAGAAAACCCACGATTCTTCTAATCTTACGCCTCACTTTCTATCACCTCCAAGACCATTGGTCCAACCGTACCTCGGTTCCATCAGACACATCAGCACAACGTATGATTCAATCCTTACCAAACGCCTATAGCCATTCATCCCCTTCTCCATATTGATCACAAGCACCCATACCGACTGGGCGCTACAACATATCTCTCATTAATTCTGCACCTTTAGTCTCTATTATTAAATTCCCACTCCTTTCTTCCACAACGAATTCTACTGAACCCAGCACCTCTCTTAGCCATTTCGCCTCACTCAACAATAATCCTTTCATTAATCTGCATTCATCTCTCATTTTCTCATCAACTTCTCACTTCACACACCACTAACCCTAAGCAACACCCCTTAAATAGATTTGTCCACTTCCACGTGAACTACACTATTGTATAAAGCCTCTTCAGATATCTCATGCTCTTCTTCATCTCCAGACCATACGTCATCTCCAACATACACTTAACTATACCCCAACTGTGGACTGTCCTCAAACTCACCAAACCATTAACACACGTTAGGCTACTGTATCTACCGTTCACTATTCAAAACCACCATACTCCCCTTCATTTGTTAACACACCTACCAGCACCACTCAATGACTTAGCCCCAATTTACAATCTGTCATCAAACTAATCACTCTCAAACTCCTATATTCCGCAATAAACTGTCGACACAGAACAGACATATTACTCGCGGCATGAACCATATGGCACAAGACTGTCCTACTACAGCACTGCTGCCACTCCCTGTTCCTACTCCTCTCTCATTCCCCCACTTCTACTTATAACCCCATCAATTCTATACTGAACCCTATAATATACCACTCAGACCATCCTTGTTCCAGCCCCTCCACCCAACGTCTTCGAACATATACCTTCTCTACTTCATAAGCCACAGTTCCGAATGTCATATACTCACACCAATTTGCACATTTCTACTCCATACACCCCACACACCCCTCTATAATAATCAGTAGCTATGCACACTACTTAATAATCTCTGCTCAAAATTTCCTAAACCAAATCACCAATATGTCACTCCTCCACCAATCCTAATTTATCTCACCAACTCTCTTCAGATCATCCGCGCCTTCACCTAACATACGAACCCGCATAATTCCCAACCAAAGCATATAATACGGATAGGGCATCACCTCTCCATCTTGCGATTCCACTCCACCTACGCGAAGCCACCATTCCTCAAACACCCATCAAATTTATCTCTCACTGAATTACCTCGGCCAATACCACCTCGAAAGGCTTCCCTTCTTTTCACATAACCCTCATCCATTATTACACATTCGGAATAACCACACGGGTATGCACAAACAAATCTACCATACACACCATCCTTATCTTCTCTACACACTTATTTAATATCTCTAAAATCCCACTCATCTCCTATTGCACCCCTTCGATTTTCCTCCAATCAATTTGTTTAATCGTCAAATATTGTATGATCTCATCTAAACATCCTCAACGCTTCATCTCCACTCATATAACAGCTGCGCACTAACCTATGTTATACTTTTGATCACCATACAGAAGCACCTACCACAACTACCCTTATTCACATGCTAAATACACGACGCACCCTTGTCTCTCATGAGACCCATAAACTGCCCTATGGAGCATATAACCCTCTATCATTTCCCCTACGCCTAGTATCGCCTCCATACGACAACATTAATTAACCTCACAATACATAGTTTAAATCTCTACTCACGTTCTCCCCTCATTTTCTCCTATTTATTCATTCATAATTCCATTAACTGTAATAAGATCTTAGAAGTGGTTACTCATCACATCATCTACCGACTCCCTAAAACGCACCGCCTTTCTCCCTCCAATCCTTGAACTTCACCCAATCATATATCCTTCAGTCCACTCCGAGCGCTCTCAACATCTACACTCTCTGCACCATAACCAACCCCAAACCCATTTACCTCCTAAACCAATATACTAACAAATAAACTAATACCCATCTACAACATATCATTACTCTACAGATACCTCTCCTCTTTGGCTCCCGCTATTCGCGACTTAAATACACAGGAGTATCTTTCATTGTAGCCTATACCTGCAGAATTTACCACTGCTCCCTCAACTTTCTCCAAACCCTCTCTAAAACTCCATACATTACCTCCCTCCTTAACTATAACCCTCTATAAACCGTCATCCGCCAAAATATCTATTCCTTCTTGAGGGTCATATTAATTACACTCACAAACTTCCCACAATCCAACACCACTATCACACACTAACCGCCCTCCGTTACTTGCATCAATTATTATCCTACGCGTTAAGTAAATTTTCATGTGCTATGACCGCATTTTCCAGGGAGGACACAATGTGTCCTTATCCTACTTTTTCTCACCCTACTATACCCGCCCATCTACCACAATCCCCTCACCTTCCTAAAATAAACTTACCCAAAACACCCACACATTAACTCACTCTCCTATAATCCCTTTCATTGAGCATCCCATCAAATACCACACACATTCCACTATCACCAGCAGATTCCCCTATTTCCACTATCCCTTACCCGCTTTTACTGGCGGGCGACGTCGTTTGCATGTACAATAATGTAGCGTAAGCTGATTCTCTTCTTCTCACAGTCCCCCCTCTCACACATCCATTTCATCAGTTAACAAAAGCACCTCACACCACTCCCTATTATACATCTAGTCTATCAATTAGTATGTATACTCCACCCTTATTCTCATTCCCTAATCCTTGGTTTCCGTCGCTCCTCTCTTCACAGAGAGATGAGCTTCCTATTCCCCCTTTGTTAAAGTCAATCTAATTCATCCTTTTTTCCTCTCCCTCTACGCTATATCTTGACTAATCTTTCTTTTACCCTTTCTTGGTTTCACACTACATCGATTTCTATAAACATCCATTTTGCCCTATGTATGTTTCACTTTATCTATATCCCTAAATAAAAGTTGTTTAACTTGTTCATTTCTATTTAATTGGACAGACTTCAGGAGAATAACTTCAGGACAATTCAACCGCACTGTCAACTTCCACCTTTCTTCTAAAATTTTCACCACCCCGCATTTCCGCCATGCTACCTTTTTAAATCCCAATTCATCCTGTCCACATTCTCACCTTACTTTCTACTACGTCGAAATACATTCTTACTTCCTACTTTTAGCCACATATTCACACAAAGCTAACGTTGTAAAAACTGGCTGCCACTAAAACACATATAGCGGGCTTTCTAGCTGACACGCTCTGGCTCACGCACACTCCCTCTCCACTTGTCATCTACTTGATCTATCCCTTCTGACCTTGTTCTATCCATACCAACCAACACCATTTTATACACCTGTATTACTAGCGCGCTCTGGAGCCAGGTACTCCTTTATCATATCTGTCTATGCTCTATCAACTAAATCTTCCTTTCTTATATAGGTTTTGCTTCTACTGAATTTTATAACCTTACCTTCTACCCTTCGTTACCTCACCTTCTCAACCTCTCTCACATTCCAATGCCTCTTCGTCTCTCCACCAATCCTCTAATTTTACCACTAGACCACCACATAATCAAATACTCAAGCCCCACTCAACATATATACACCATTTCTTAAATTCCACGCGCGCTAACTGACTATTATAACAATATCCACATACACGATACACTTCAACATCCTCCCTTCTTACATCCCCTAAACACTAAATCAATTCCAATAATATGCGACGATTCGAGAGAGATATCCAACCCACTCCTCTAACTTCTACTACTTACAAAACCATCTCCACACTCTTACGTATTACCAACCAACCACAAAATCCATATGTATATCATACTTTTCACTTCCTCGAGATGTCCAAAATACATCATGACTATTTACTTATAACCACACATCACCTACTCTACTGTTACTACAGAAAATTCAATCTCATTCCATTTGCGCTTACTACTTGTTGTCTCCAATAACTTTCTCCCGAAGCCAACCGTATTATTACCCAAAACCAACCGTGTTATACCACTCCTACCTCCCATACTCTCTTTGCATTCACCAGACTATCAAAAAAATCCACCTCATTTACAGCTTACCCTCCAATTCTTACAAACTCATCTCAACTCTGCCACACCTCGCCTACTAAACCCCCATCCAGAACATCATTCCAGATTATTCCCAAAAACCATCAGATATAGTCACCGTCACAACGTTCTCTTCTCTCTTAAGTAATGGAACCCCATCGCCCACTAACCCTCACATTTGTCATCGAGATTCACCTGACCTATTCTCAAACACTTTAAATTTATCCAGCACTCCCTAGACATCCCTAACGACCACCTTACACAAACAATCAAAGATCTACTCCCTAATCAGTCTCTCATACCCCATCCCCAGACAAATGTTCACCCGACACATTATCCCAAAAAAAATATACGTTCAAGTAATCTCCTTCTCTTTTTCCTCATATGTTTTACCCATCCCCTCCAATTTCCAAAACACGCAGCACACAATAACGGTCAACACCAACACACACACAATCAAAAACACTTTCATTTTGACAATTATTCAAAACTAAACCTTTAATAAATATTAACCACCATTTAAGTAATAAAACATCGTACACTTATATATACTATATATATATCACACTAATATACTATAATATCAACATAAAAAAGTATATAAAGTTTACCTATACTCAATATAGTACTTTATGGTATAAACTAAACTAAAGGTATCACATCATTCACCATATTATATATGATACAAAAAACATCCAGAACTTACCTTATCTATATATATCTATACCTCCATCTCTCCGTCGATGTATCCGCCTCTTAAACGCACTCTTAATCTATCGGCGAAACTATGGTACGAAAACTCGGTATCGCCGGAGTCAACACATTTTGGACATAGTCAGAGGAATAAATGTTCCGAAACTGAGGAGAAGAGGAGAGAGGGTGATGGATGTATTTAGAAAGGGCAAATTAGATTTGCTCGCTGTGACTGAAACAAAGATGAAAGGCCACTAAGGTAAAGTTTTTGATCCACGCTGTGTGTCCTGTTGTCGCATATCTTATGTGTTGCGTGTCTTGTCGAGTGGTGAACGAGATGAGAAGGCGAGAAGAGGAGATTGAGCAATTTTGAATTGAGAATGAATCTTTCGCTGTGGTACAAGACATATCGAAAACCTTATGGTAGACTTTGTGTGGTGAGTCCTAGAATTCACACCATGTGCTCCCTCATACTTCTCCTCCTTCTAAACATAGTTATTTTCGTGGCAAATATGGTCAATGGTGAATCCCTGCAATTGGTTGTGACACGATTATGGTCAAATCTGGGGAAAACGTTCAACGCACGATTACGAGGTTTTCCCTCTAGCGGATATAATCACATGTGACCCTGGGTTAAAAGATCCGGAGCGATGTGTACAGCTTGCAGATTGAATATTGTTTGGGGAGCACATTCCTCCGGAGAGTGGCTATTGCTATGGATAGGGTGATAGCCAATCCACAATGCAAAAGGAGACTGGAGGATGGGTATCAGGGGGGTGGCTTTAGGGGTCGGCAGAGCCGGAAGAACTAAATAGACGAATCGGTAGGAAAGGTCGCCTTGAGGCTCTTCGATAGTTGAGCAGGAGGCGCTTATCTTGTACGTACTGATGGAGGACATAGTGAATGATTGGGCAATACTTTCCTTTTAAACACCCCCCCACACAGAGTACCCACCAGGAGAGATAATATGGAGTAGTAGGGACGCTCTGTAAAAGGGTGGGTTTGATTACGTGTAGAAGTGAGGAGGGGATCTGTGTTGAGCTAAGTGACCATATGGAATATCAAAAAGTGGGTGGGGGGGGGATTGAGATTATTGATTTTGGGTGTATGGTGATAGATGGATGGGAGGATTTTTAGTGTTAATAGTAATGTTGGCTTGTGGAAGGATGTGAGTTGTTAAGTAGAATCAGTGAGACGGGATTTTAGGAAGAAAAAAGCGGAGTATCGGATCATGTTGTTCTATGTAAAATTAAGTTAGTGCGGACTTGGATGGGATGGAGAGGAAGGTGAACGAAAGGAAGTAAGAGGCACTCTCAAATATTATAAATATGTGAGAAGTTAGATGTATGAAGCAATCGAATCAATCGAGACGGCATAGGAGTTAGCTTGTTACGCTCAGTCACGCGCTCCTGCTCTATTACGATTAATTATATCGTATATATGATAATGTGAAACAAGTTATGATAACTATATAATAAACAAATCTTGGTGGGCAACAAATCTGGGGGCAAATTGTTAGTAGTGCAAAAGGGATAAGTGTGTGGTATAATGTGCCTTACAAGATTAATATGGAATATGTAAGATATAAAGTATTAAAAACAAATGACTAGATGGTAGGACTGAAGAGGTTAATATTGATATGAAAGCGGTATATAATATATATAGGTAAAAAAAACGAAGCGTAAGGTTAATTGAATTTTATCCTATAAAAAGCAACTGATGATAAGTACTACACAAGACACACAGACTAAGCACTGGGTGTAATTGGCTTTAATGTGGATCGGGTGAGAGACAACGAGCCTCAGTAGTTTAGGCTAAAACAGTAAAACTTTTACTAACCAACGAGTTGCTAGATTTCAAACGAGTTCACTGGAAAGTGCAACACACCACATCAAGAGCGCTAATAACCCGTAAAGACACATGATATCTCCGCCGACACACCACTCAAAACTTGAGGTCGCATCGTCACTCTGTGTAAACCTCACGACGGAACGTACATAGGAAGCTCTTCTGGAAGGAAGAGAAACTGCGAACACGGTTAAGTTACACTCCGCTAATGGACATGTTTGGTATTATAAACATTACAATAGCATCAGGATTTGAAGCTATGAATTCGCTCGCTAGAAGAAACTTGGTAGACCTCTTAAAGAATGTCTTCTAAACCTGCATGAAAACATCCCGCGCGCTCGTAATCGAAAAAGTAAGGAGCATAGTATAGGATAAGAATAGCACGGGAGCTTATCGAAAAATCTTGGCAAGCACAAAACTATATTACTTGGACTCAACAGGGTAACCACATAGCAGGTATGGAAGAATCTATATCTCTCGACAGGACACTTCCACCTAACTTTCTAATTAGACAACTCTAAGACGAGACAAAAATTGATCCAAACATAGCTTCGGCTTCGTAACACTCATTTACAAAAAACATACAATTTCAAAGCACCACAAATCACATACAAAGCCTTATCAACAATGACCAAACATCCAATTACAAATCAATAGAAATACATGTATTTAAAAAAACATACAACCTAATTAATTTCTATATTCCCTCATCTACATCTTACTATTGGCCAAAGGATTATATCACAGACCTATCTCCCTTAACACAACATAATAAGCTAATATATTGGTCAGGGACTTCAATGCACATCACCCCACATGGCTTAACACCCACACTCTTACACAGTTTGGTGACCTACTTTTTAACAATTTACATGTACTCGGCATCCTTAAGAATAAAAACGAACCAACTAGAAGACCTTTACAGCATAACCAGAACTCCACATCCCCTGATATCTTCTCCTCCCAAATTCAAGTTACCACAACATGGAAAACTTTTAACGCACTATCTTAAAATCACATTCTAATACTTATCACAGTTTAGCATAAACACCCTCCACATACCATCTTTTAAAAGAACATACATACCAACTACAAGAAAGCAAACTGGCAAGCTTTCACCGGACTGCATAGAAAAGACTTGGAATCATTCACAACCCCTGTGACCTCTTCTCCTTCTCAACAAGAACACTGCACACTTTATAAAAATAATTTTGGAAAGCATTCCAAAACACCTCCACATGTGGTGCCATAAGAATTGAAGCCCAACTTCTCACCTGAATCCGAAATAGAGCACCTTGATTAAACAAGAAAATCGAACAGACAAAGGCCGACAATGAATCAAGACAAATTAACCAAATCACAGACTTGAACAATAAGAATAAAAATCTATTATTAATATCGATTAAGAATTGGCAATAATACGCCCCAACAGAACTAAACCATAAGACTAGAACAGGTAGAATATTCTAAAAAAAATCCATACTTCACACACACACAACACACACACACAACTACACACAACACACACACACCACACCACACACACACACAGCCCCGCTCCAACCCCGAGGCTATTTGTTAAGCAAACACAATAAAATCCCAACCCATAAAACAATTCCAATATTAATTATGCACATTATTCAAAAATCAGCCACAAACCGCACTCCTCCCGCTAATAGAAAACAAACAATTAAACGACTTTTAAAGTCAAAAACCAATCAAAAGAACAGCCCCCCATTCGCTCTCGAAGAAGTATTTGAACACCATCAAAAACCTTTAAAACGTCCAAACAGGAACCTCAAATATGCAATATTCATCTCAAACACTTGGGAACCAAAGCTATTGCAATCATAACCCAAATATTTAACATTGCATGTCAAACACACACACTCCCAAGTGCTACTAATGGAAGCATATACATATAATTCCAATACTATAAAGCCCAACAAATCACCCAACATCCCAACTCCGTCTCCGTATAGATCTATAGATTTATTATCTACAATTTCCAAGTATTAGAAAAATTGATCTTTAATAGAATAATATCTCCTTTCGTTCCCTTATCTAACTCACAATATTGATTTAGACAAAAAGCACTCCACTACCCCTCTCCCAACTGACCTAACAGAACTCATCCTACAGATTTTAATCAAAACCTTTCCCCCATCTCGCACTCACCTGGTACCAATAGATATTAACTAAACATTCGACACTGTTCCCCATCACATTTTAATATATAAAGTACTAAGCAGAAACATAACCATTAAAGACAAATAAATAACAATGTAACTCATATTTTGTTTATCTATATTTTTTTATGTTTTTATAGGTGTTATTTTTTTAGGCGCTGTTCAGAAATCACTTTAATTTTTGCGTATCATCGATAGTTTTTGAGATATTTGTACCTTCATATTTTCTATGTATATACTCACCATTTCTTTGTGGCAGCGTGTTGATGTGATATATTGTATTATTATAATGATATATAAGACAACATTATGGAAGGGTGTTTTGGGAAGTAAAAAAAATTAAAAATAGGACAATACCGTAATGGCATTGTAAATACTTTGATGATAATACCATTCTTGAAATTAAAAGTGCTTTGACGATCGAGATTTTCTAGAGGGAAGACTTTTATCTTTTCTGAATAGAGACCATAAATAGTCTCCAGTCATGGCAGTATCCAATGGCCCTTGGTATCTTCTTTCCATTGTTGTGATGTCCTTATGAAATCTCTCTCCATGCTCCTCGCATGAATGCATGAAATGTACCTTTAGGGACATACGATAACCCAGCAGCACCTTGAAGCTTTCAATAAGCTTTGCTACCAGCTGTTTGTAATGAGGATCTTTGGGATTTCCTATTAATCCACGAATTGCACACCAAACTTCTTTCAACATTCGTCATCGTTCTTTCAAGTTTCTCAGACTTCACCATTACATTTATTTGGGGTCCAACAAATATGTCACCCTTGATCTTAGCATCAGATAGTTTGGGAACCGTAAGATTATTTCCTGAAATGCTTCTCCTCCGTGATCTTAAACCTTCACAAACTGTTTTACCAATCTTAGTTTAATATGAAGTGGAGGTAATAAAACTTTGTTCGATTCTACTAACGGCTGTCTGCGAATATTCAACTTTTTTTTGGTGCAGTTGAACTTTCTTATAATGTTTATCATCAGCTCTGTTATCCCATAGGCAAAGGAAACACGAATATTTTTGTCCATCCCTCTTGCAAACCAAACGAGATGGCAGGCATCTTGAAGTCATCACAAACATTCCATTGTAAATCAGCATAACGTATTTTGTCAAGAAGTTCTTTAACATTATCGTAGGTTTCTTCTCTACGGAGTGTGCAAGAGGCAAAGATAGATATTGATTTCCATTGTGTAGCAACACTCCTTTGAAACTTTGTGTTGAGCTGTCTATGAACAGCCGCCATTCTGCAGGATCATGCTTCAGTCCAACAGCAGTAAACAAACTATTCACATCTTTACAAAAGCACAGTTCACCACTAACATGATAGTAGATTTCAAACTCCTCATGTCGTTTCCGGTACACACATGCCCTGCAGTCGTCCCCTAGTAGATTCCATTCTTTCAGTCATATAGTTCATTCTGACTTGAAAAGTGATGATCTGAGTCATTCTTGGTATGGAAAGATCTCTTCCAGTTTCTTCGTTACTGTCGCTACCTGTTGACTCATCAGATGAAATATCCATTGCATCTTCTGTCTGCAAAAGGGGAGGTAAGTACATACAGCAACGACACCAAAGACTTGATTGACACTAGCATAGCATGCATTTTTAGGAACATGAATACGTTATAACGACTTTAACATTCATGTAAATCAAAAGTAATACCGTTAGACAATATGAGAAGAAATACACTTACATATTCTTGTAGTTGAGGTACTCCTAACCTTTTATCATGTTGGACAGGTGCTATAGATGATGGTATGTCTGGGTACGTTAGAGCTCATCTTCCTTTACCTTTTCTGTACTTTGTAACACCAATCATATACCGTATATATGTAATAGTCATCATGATGGTTATTCGTCTCTCTCCAGACTATTGGAAGAGAAAAAGGCATAGCTCTTCCAGTACCTCGTAGCCATGCTTCTAAAGTAGATCGGTAGCTTCCACATTTCATGTGAGGTGCCCATGACTTTTCGCGGGGCCGGGGCTGCTCTAATTTAGCCCGGGCCGGGGCGGGGTTAGCTAAAATTAGAAATTTAAGTCAAAAATACTGAAAGTCTTAAACTTAGGATGAAAATTTAAAATATAATTTCAATTAATTAATAATTTATAATTATAAAAAAGGAATACATTTAATTAAATTCAATAAAAAAATATTTCGAAAGAAATTTTTAGAAAAAATTGATTTTCTAGAAAAATAAGTTGTATTAAATATATATATATATTATATATATATATATATATAATATATATATCTATATATAATATATTATATATATATATATATTATATATAATATCTTATATATATATATATATATATATATATATATATATATATATATATATATTATATATATATATATATATTTATATATATATAATATATTATATATTATATAATAATATATAAATATAATATATATATATATATATATATATATATATTATAATTAATATATAATATAGATATATATAATATATAATATATAATATATAATATATTATTATATATTACGTATATATATATATATATTTATATATATATATATATTATATATATTATATATATATATATATATATTATATATATATATATAATATATATATATATATATATCTATATAGTATATATTATATATATATCTTATATATTATATATTATAATATATGATATATATATATATATATATATATTATATATATATATTATATATATATAATCATATATATTATTATATTATATATATATATAATATATAATTATATATTATATTTAATATTTTTGTTGTAGTGATATATTTACTTTAAAGAGGAAGCCTTGGATTCTTTTTTAGTATAATGCTTTACAAATGTCATTCATTTTATTACTAAAATGTACACAAATAAAAAACATTGTTAAAGAGACACTTTTTTTTTTTTAATGAAATAAATTTTCAAAAGGAAACGCGAGAACTCTTCAGGCTAAGGGACTGGATTTCTTTCTTGATCTTCATCAGTTCAAGTGTGTTTCAGTTGGTCTGCTATTTCCTTCATGGTGTTGTTGAAATATATTTGATTTTCAGATATTCCATCTTTGTATAAAATCTATCTAAACTTCACCGGGATGCTTATTGTAGCTGTTTACTATTATAAATGCAAAAGGATCCATGATTTTGCGATGGTTGGTGGTTGATATTTCTGATCATCTTTATGTTGTTGAAAGCTGATTTATGCTGTCCTTGTGCAGGTCATCTGTATGTTTGATTTTTTCTTCTTTGCAATTCTATGGTTTACCTATATATGTTTTATTGCAATATTGCAGGGGATGTGATATACAGCTTTGGGGGTGATTTTCTTTTCGTTTTGGGGGTTTGAGAATGTTTTTTAAGGTGATGTTATTTGCTGGAATGAGGGTAATATTTTTGGTAATATTTTGTTTTAACCAAATATAATGGTAATTGAGGATTGGTAAAAGGTGGTGTTGCTATTTTTCGGGGCAAAGGTGTATTGTACCTCTTTTTTGCTTTGTTAAATGTTTTTGTGATAAAAACTCAGGATAGTAAAGTGATTGAAAGTATTGTGGATGTAGATTAAGTTTCTTGTGCTAGAAGAGGGGAGAGCATATACGAACAGTAGAAATAGAGATGACAGACAGCTAAATTTTGTGTTTGGGGAATGATTAGATAGCCAATGCATATAGTTTGGTGCGAATGTGGTTTTCTATAATATTTATAGTAAATTGCAAGTAATTGTTGTTCATGTGATTAAGGTATCGAGGAAGGGATAGAGTTGTTGGAAGGCTTTTCTATCGTATACTGAACTGAGGATGAATAGAGTTAATATAGTTTAGGACTCATTAGGGTTGGTGTTGTGAGGGAGGGAGACAAAAATGTCATCTACATACTAATCCATAAACCTATATTTTTAATAAAGGGTGGGGTAAAATATGATAATTCTGTTAGTTCCATATATATGTTACTGAGTATGGGAGACAGTGGGGCTCCCATACTCAGGCCGAAAGTTTTGTTTGTAATATTTTGCCATTAAAATGAAAGAGTTTATGTTGTAATGAGAGATTGGCCCTTCCCGTTTCATATTTTAAAACAGCTCATTAATCTCATTACAACATTAACTTTTCATTTTAATGGCAAATATTACAACAAACTTTTCGGCCTGAGTATGGGATCCCCACTGACCTCTCGCCTTCTTCCTCCACTGCGTCTCCCCCGTAACACAAGAGATGCCTTGCTCTCACATGAATATTGGAGACTCGAGGCTCGTTCTTTGTGGTACCTCCTTTCCAGCCACATCTGTTTTGTGGAACTCTTCCTTCGTCTGTTTTTCCTGCTGTATTCAATCATCCTCTCTTTAAGACTCGCTTCTGCACCCAACTGAAAAAATTGCGTTAGGCAAGGTATTGGTGGATTTACTATCCTTGTGTTTTTTGTCCCCTCCTTGGAAAGAGCTCAGCCCGTGAGTGGTGGCAATATATATATATATATATATATATATATATACATATATATAAATGTAGCTGAATATATATTATATATATATATATATATATATATAAATATATATTAATATATATATATATATATATTATATAATATATATATATATATATATATAATATATATAATATATATATATATATACCGGTATATTATAAAAGTGAGCTAATATTTACTTTAAAAATTTTAAGTTTGTTTTGTTGTTTCATGAGAATAACAATTGTATGATGTCAATTTTTTTTCACCATTTGTTCTTATGTATGATTTTGGTGTTGTTAGGTTGCCGTTGAAGAAAAGCAAGGTTTCTCCAAGTTTGAGAAATTGTGTGAAGAGCTACAGAAAGAAGAATTATTAGAAAAAGCCAAAAGAGAGAAGAGAAAAAGAAAGAAGAATAAAAAGAAAAGTGATGATGAGTCAAAAGAAAATGATTTTGTTTATGTAAGCTTTCAAAGTAGAAATCATTTTAATAGCTTTCTTTGTTTTGTTTTTTTCTTTTAAATGAAAATTAACTTATTTTCTTTTGCAACTTTTTATATTTTAAAAACTTGAACGGTCATCTATACCTAAGTCATTTTTTGAAATTTATACTTATTTTTATTTTAATTTTTTTAAGTAAACTAATTACTAGGCAAGAAACACACTATTAAATAAGGATAGTGACTTCTCTGATAATATTTAGGTGTAGGTGTAAAAAAAAAAAATAATTCTTTATTTTTGTCGCTGTTTGAAGGATTATTACAATGAAGTAAAGTTATCAAGATATATATATATATATATATATATATATATATATATATATATATATATATATATATATATATATATATATATATATATATATATATATATATATATATATATTCTTTCTTTCTTTCTTTCTTTCTTTCTTTATCTTCCTTCTATTTTCCCAAGAATGGGAGTAAGGTGCGTAACGAGCATCGGAAAAGAAAAGCAGTAGAAGAACATGACATAAGTCGAAAAGAAAGCCCAGCCTTACCGCCCCTCAGTACATTAAATTAGTGAGATATCGCAGTCAGAAATCACCTAAAGCTTCATTGGGAAAGCGAATGGCCCTCACTATGGTAGAATCGTCAATGTAAGGGTTCATCCCTTGGCCCAGGTGGGCCACAACCATACCCCTCACAATCCCCCGCCATTCATTCCTGTTATACACCTTTCTTCTCGCCTCTACCACGTCGGTTCCCAACACACTCGCCACTATACATCCGCTTAACAAACGGCCTATCATCCATCCTTTCCAATGACCAACTCTCAACATACTTTATTATTCTCTCATTTACTCCTTTTCACACCAAATGCTCTCTAAACAGTTCATTCCTCATTTTATCAATTCTTCTCACACCCTACACACGCACACCTAAGATTGTCCATCTGAACATCATTGAACTTTAGATATATACTTATTCCAGCCATACTCACTACTATACAATAACAAGGTAACAACATATACGCCTCATGTAAGACCCTAGCCACTCAAAGACTTAGTCCCTTTACATTCACAACGATTTATTGCACCGCTACCTCCACATTCACAACTTCCTACGTACACTCTGTCGTTCTTCCCTTACTCATCCACATATACCCTGTATATTTAAAACTCAGGATACACTGTTCCAGCTGCTCACCATCCAACATAACTTCAACTGAGGAATGTCCTCACTCACAACCATAACTTACTCTTATCCACCTTACTTTCAGCCCTCCTTTTACACACCCACCAAATCTCTCTACCAATCTCTCAAACTCTCTTAGATTCGCCACACAAAAAAAATCATGCGCATATAATAGGTAGGCCCTCCACTCTCTCATTCTCCACTATTCTATACACCATTTCCTGCCATCCCACCTCGAATTCTTTCATAACCCATTCCATATACAATTGAATAACCAGGAGAATAACAACAACCTGTCTTACCCTCTAATTAATCCTAACCAGATCACATTGACACATTTTTCTTACACACGCTTCACTATCGTCATACATACTTTGATTCCCATTCAGAGCCTAACCACCAACACATATATCCTAACACCTTGCCATAAACCTTCCCTATTAATCTTCATATCGCTTTGCAAATCCGTATAAAACCTAAACAATTATTCTTCTTCTCGCCTCATTTTCTCAATCATTTGTTTCAATGTAAAGTTTGATCCACACATCCTACCACTCCTAAACGCCCTTGTTCTTCACCAATAGTCCTTCAGTCATCGACGCACTCTTTCGACAAAAACACCATTACCTTCCCTACAATATCAATAAA
Source organism: Trachelipus rathkii (assembly GCA_015478945.1). Taxonomy (NCBI): domain Eukaryota; kingdom Metazoa; phylum Arthropoda; class Malacostraca; order Isopoda; family Trachelipodidae; genus Trachelipus; species Trachelipus rathkii. The sequence goes on from JABUQX010010453.1 coordinate 21,339, forward strand.
CTTATTCCCTATAATTTCTACCTACAGTTCCCTTTTCCTCCCTTACCCTTATATAAGGGTTACTATTACTTTTCCTCCAATCCCTTGGAACTATACCCCTATAAACGCTTTATTACACAACTTCCAAATCCATCAATCACATCTCTCGCCTCCGTTCTTGATCTTTTCACCAGTAATTTCATCTATACTGCAGATTTAACCATTCTTCAACTTTTTCACTGTACCATTACCTCCTGCCTACTTAATACCTCATCGCCCAAAATACTATCCTTCTTGCAACCATCAAAACCACAAAACATTCACTCTCACCTCTTCATTACTGTTAATATTGTGCAGATTTTCGAAGTGTTCTTCCACACTCCCCTCACATCCATTTCCACACTCCCCTCACATCCTATTCATTATTCTAAAGTAAATTCCCCTTATTCTCATTCTAACCTTTCGCGCTTCCCTTCCAGAAAGAGCTTTCTATTCCTTGTAAGTCTGCATTCATCCTCTTCCAATCTCTTCAGATAATCTTTTGTAATCTCCTAGTAATACGCCTTTTTTTATTCTAATCTACTCATATATAATCCAAGCATCTTTCTTTTGAGTCTTCAATCATTTGCTTTTAGTACTTCAACCACGCTCTTTTTTACCTTTAACCGCGTTCATCACCTCTTCATTCCACCATTCACTGTTAACATTCTTACTTCTACTTAGCACATCCACATACTTCCTTTGCACTACTAAAATTGCTTCTTCATTTGCCCCCAGATTTGTTTAGTATCAACTTCTCACATTCAACCATTTTAATAGCTAACGCTGTTACATACTTATCCTTATTAGCTTGCTAATTTAACTTATCCTCTACCCACTTCCTTCCTTATATCCTTCCTCTCCATCCAAGCCCCCACTAACTTAATTTTACATAAACAATCATAATGATCCGATAATCCCATTCTAAACCCTAACTGATTTAACATCCAACACATACTCAACATCTCCTTCTTCAACAAACTAAATCAATCAATACTTTTGCACTTCGATACATCTCTACCACAACACTCTAGTATCCTATGGATACTCTTGTGTTAAAGAAAGTATAACTTACGACACATACCTCTTCTCGTTCAACTAGAAATCAATGCACCTTCCTACCATTCTCATTTTCCTCCGCCACCCCAAAACACCTGTTATACCATCCCTTTTTTGATGACCTATCCAACCTTTCAGGTCCCCCAAAACTATAAATCTGAAGCTCCTACTCACCCCATCAGACACATTCAGATTATCCCAAAAAATCTGTAGTCTCTTCAACGTTTCCCTCAGATGGACAATAACGTCACAGCCACACATACCTTTTGACCTTTTCAAACTTAAATTTAAACCATTAGAATTCTAGGACTCACACAATCGAAGTCTACCACAGCTTTGTACCACAGGTCACTCATAAAATTGCAACTCCTTCTCTTCCTCTCTCATTCATTCCACACCAGCACACACACACACGACAGATATATATATATATAATATATATATATATATATATATATATATATATATATATATATATATATATAATATATATGATATATAAATATATATATATTAATATATATATATATATATATGTCGTGATATTTTATAGATGAGGACACGCGGTTTCGGCCGAAATTGGTATGAATCGTATGGGTAACATGGAATGTCAGAGGAATAAAATGTTGATAGAAGAGGAGAGAGGTGATGGATTATTTAGAAAGGGCAAATTAGATTTGCTCGCTGTGACTGAAACAAAGATGAAAGGAAAAGGTGAAGTGAGTGGTTGGTGTGAAATGTGTGGCGTGCTGGTGTGGAAAGAGAATAGAGCGGGAGAGAGGGAGTTGCCAAATTTTTCGGATGAGTTGACCTGTGGTACAAAGCATGGTAGACTTTGTGTGTGTGAGTCCTAGAATCTAATGGTTAAATTTAAGTTTGAAAGGTCAAGGTATGTTTGTGGTTGTGACGTATGGTCCATCGAGGAAAACGTTGAAGAGAGTACGATTTTTTAGGATAATCTGAGTGATGTTTTTCTAGATCGGGTGAGTTGGAGCTTCAAGATTGATATTGTTGGGGGACCTGAATGGTTGGATAGTGATCAAAAATAAAGGGATGGTATTAAAGGTTGCGTTTTTGGGCGTGGCGGGGAGAATGAGAATGGTAGGAAGGTGATTGATTTCTGTGAAGAGGAGGTATGCTGTGTTAAGTAATAACTTTCTTTAACCCAAGAGTATCCATAAGAATACTAAGTTGGTGTAGGTAGAGATGGTTCGAAGTGAAAAGTTGATTGATTTTGTGTTGGTGATGAAGGAGATGTTGAAGTAATGTGTTTGGATGTTAAATCAGTGGTGGTTTAGGATGGGATTATCGGATCATTATGTTGTTCTATGTAAAATTAAGTTAGTGGGGCTTGGGTGGAGAGGAAGGTGATACGAAAGGAAGTAGGTAAAATTCAGAGTGAGAAGTTAAGTGAGCAAGACAATAAAGGATAAGTATGTAGAGCGCTCGCTTAGTAAATCGGTTGAATGTGAACAAGTTGATACTAAACAATTGGGGGCAATGAAGGAAGCAATTGTTAGTAGTAGCAAGGAGTGTGTGGATTGTGCTAAAGTAGGAAGTAAGGATGTTAACAGCGAATGGTGGAATGTAGAGGTGATGCAAGCGGTTAAAAAGTAAAAAAAGAAGCGTGGTTTGAAACTGTACCTAAAGCAATGTGAAGACTCAAAAGAAATGATGCTTGGATATATAAGGAGGACAAAGAATACTAAAGGTGATACGTAGGAGAAAACAAGAGGTAAAGAACAGTTTGGATGGAGGATGAATGAGGACTTACAAGGGAATAGGAAGCTCTCTGGAAGGAAGCGCGAAAGTTTAAGAAAGAGAATAAGGGGAATCTGCTTAGAATAATGAATAGGGAAGGTGGCTTTTTGTAACTGGATGAATGGGTGTGAGAGGTGTGGAAAGAACACTTCGATAAATCTGCACAATATTAACAGTAATGAAGAGGTGATAGTGAATGTGTGTTGGTTTGATGGTGCAAGAAGGAATAGGTATATATATATATATATATATATAAGGAGGAGGTAATGGGTAGGGTGAGAAAGTTGAAGAATGGTAAATTGCAGTATAGATGAAATTAAACTAGTGAAATGATTCAAGAGCGGAGGTGAGATGGTGATTGATTGGATTTGAAGTTGTGTAATAAAGCGTTATAGAGGGTATAGTTCAAGGATTGGAGGAGAGGGTAATAGTACGCCTTATATCAAGGGTAAGGGAGAAAAGGGGAACTGTAGAAATTTAGGGGAATAAGGTTTATTGGTAATTGGTAGGGAAGTAAATGCTGGTATTTTGGGTCGAAAGAGTGCGTCGGAGTGACTGAAGGACTGATTGGTGAAGAACAAGGTGCGTTTAGGAGTGGTAGAGATGTGTTGATCAAATCTTAATTGAAACAACTGATTGAGAAAAATGAGGGAGAAGAAAATAAATTGTATTTAGGTTTTATGATTTGAAACAGGCGTATGATCGAGTTAATAGGGAAGCTTTATGGCATGTATTAGTGATATATGGTGTTGGTGGTAGGCTTCTGAATGGAATCAAAAGTATGTATGACGATAGTGTAGCATGTGTAAGAATAAATGGTGTCTAAAGGATTGGTTAGGATTAATAGTGGAGTGAGACAGGGTTGTGTTTATGCCTCCTTGGTTATCCAATTTGTATATGGATGGGTTATGAAAGAAATTAGAGGTGGGGGATGGCAGGAAATGGTGTTAGAATGATGGAGAATGGAGATGCGTGGAGGGTGCCTACCTATTATATGCGGATGATTTGGTTCTGTGTGGGGAATCTAAGGAGTTTGGAGAGGATTGGTAGAGAGATTTGGCAGGGTATGTAAAAGGAGGGGTTTGAAAGTAAACTAAGATAAGAGTAAGGTTATGGTTGTGAGTGAGGACAGTCCTCAGTGTGAAGTTATGTTAGATGGTAAACAGCTGGAGCAAGTGTCTAAGTTTAAATATTTAGGGTATGTGTTGGACGAGAAGGGAACGGATGATGCAGAGTGTAGTAGGAAAAGTTGTGAATGGCAGGAAGGTTGCGGGTGCAATTAAATCGGATGGTGAATGTAAAGGGACTAAGTCTTGAGTGCGCTAGGTCTTACATGAGGTATTTTGTTCTGTGTTTATTGTAATGGTAAGTGAGACTATGGTCCTGGAATAAGAAATAATAGATCTGAAAGTCTCAATTGTCAGATGGACATCTTAGAGCAATGCTAGTGTGAAAAGAATTAATAAAATGGATGAACGTATTAGAGAGTTTGTGTGGTGTGAGAAAGGGGTAATGAGAGAATAAATGAAAGTATGTTTGAGATGGTTTTTGGTCAAGTGGAAAGGATGAATAATAGTCGTTGGTTAAGCGGTCATTATAGTGAGAGTGTGGTTGGGAACCACCGCTGGGAGACCGAAGAGAAAGTGGAATTAGTCGGTGAACGAATGTCTGAAGGAAGAGAAATGGTGAGTTGGGCAGAGCGGAATAAAGGTGGCATGATAAGAAGTAATGGCGGGGTTTTTGTAATGGTATGGGTGGCCCCACCTGGGCAGGGATGACCCTTCATTGACGATTTACCATAGTGAGGGTCCGTCGCGGTTTCATGAAGCTTTAGGGTGGATTTCTGTCTGTGACGAGCTTTCAATAATTATGGTGCAGAGGGGGCGGTAAGGCTGGCTTTCTTTTCGACATTTGTCATACTCTCCGCTGCTTTTCTTTTCCGATGCTTGTAACGCTCCTTACTCCCAATCTGGGAAAAACAGGTAGGTGAAAGAAAAGAAAGGAAGAAAGACTATATATATAATATATATATATTATATTATATATTATATATTATTATATATATAATATATAATATATATTAATATATAATATATATATATATATATATATTATATATATATATATATATCTTCTTCATCTCTTTTTATTCCCTAAGATTTGGAGTAAGGGTGCGTAGCATGCAGTCGGAAAGAAAAGGCAGTAGAAGATATGACAAAGTCGAAAAGAAAGCCAGGCCTTACCGCCCCACTGTACATTAATTAGTGAGAACTCGTCTCAGTCAAAAATCCCCTAGAGCTTCATGGGGACCGCGACGGACCCTATGGTAATCGTCAATGTAAGGGTTCACCCTTGGCCCAGGTGGGCCCCAACCATACCCTCACAAACCCGCTTCACTCCTATTAATACCCCTTATTCTCGCCTCTACCAACCTCACATTTCTCTCCTTCACACATTCGTTTACCACTGACTCAACCCACTTTTTCTTCGTCTCCCAGCCGTCCGTTCCCAACCACTCGCCACAATAAAGCTTAACAACCGAAACCATTATCCTTTCCACATTGACTAAACCTCTCAACATACTTTCATTTTTCTCTCTTTACCTTTCTTCACACCACACAACTTTCTAATACGTTCATTCCTCATTTTATCAATTCTTCTCACACCTAGCACACCCTAAGATTGTCCATCTAAACACATTGAACTTAGATCTATATCTCTTATTCACAGAACCTATCTCACAACTATACAATAACACAGGTAACACATAACTCATGTAAGACCCTAGCACTCAAGACTTAGTTCCTTTACATTCCCAACGATTTAATTGCACACCACCGCTCCTGCATTGCAAACTTTCCTACTACTTTCTCATCAATCCGTTCCTTCTCACCAACAATATATCCTAAATATTTAAACTAAACTCAGACAACTTATTCCAGCTGCTCACATCTAATACATAACGTCACACTGAGGCTGTCCTCACTCACAACCATAACTCTTCTCTTATCCACGTTTAATTTCAAGCCCCTCCTTTTACACAGCTGCCAAATCTCTCTCATATATTCTCAACTCTCTCAGATTACACACACACAACCAAATCATCGCATATATAGGTAGGGCAACCTCCTTTTATTCATTTCCATCTCTCTAACACCATTCCTGCCATCCCTACCTCGAATTCTTTCATTTTAACCCCATCCATATACAAATTGAATAACCAAGGAGACATAACACAACCCTGTCCCACTCCGCTATTAATACCATACATTGATCACCATTTTATCTTACACACGCCTCACTATCGTCATACATACTTCTGATTATCCATCCAGAAGCCTACCACCAACACCATATATCACTAACAGCTGTCATAGAGCTTCCCTATTAACCCTATCATACGTCTTTTGCAAATCCATAACTTAAATAGAATTTATTCTTTTTCTCCTCATTTTTTCATCATTTGTTTCAATGTAAAGATTTGATCTCACACATCCTCTTCATCTTAAACGCACTTGTCTTCACCAGTCAGTCCTAGTCACTTGAGCACTCTTCGGACCAAAATACCAGCATATACCTTCCCCTACAACACTCAATAACTTATTCCCCTATAATTTTACAGTTCCCCTTTTCTCCCTTATCCTTATATAAGCGTACTATCACTGCTCTCCTCCAATCTTGGAACTATACCCTCCATAAGCTTTATTACACAACCTCCAAATCTAATCAATCACCATCTCGCCTCCGTTTTGATCATTTCACCAGTATAATTTCATCTATACTGCAGATTTACCATTCTTCAAACTTTCTCACTCTCTACCATTACCTCCTCCTTGCTAATAACTTCATCTCCAAAATACCTATTCCTTCTTGCACGATCAAACCCACACACTCACTATCACCTTTTCATTACTGTTAATATTGTGCAGATTTTCGAAGCTGTTCTTTCACACTCCCCTCACATCCATTTCTCATTAGTTACAAAAGCACCATCCTATTCATATTCTAAGCAGATTCCCCTATTCTCATTCTTACCTTTCGCGCTTCTTCCCAGAAGAGCTTCCTATTTCCTTGTAAGTCGCCATTCAATCCTCCTTCCAAACTGTTCCTTTACCTCTCTTCTTTTCTTCTACGTATACACCTTTTAGTATTCTTTTTTCCCTCCTTATATATTTCCAAAGCATCTTCTTTTGAGACTTCATCTTTGCTTTTAGTACATTCACCACGCTTCTTTTTTACCTTAACCGCTTCATCACCTCTTCATTCCACCATTCACTGCTTAACATTCTTACATCCTACATATACTATATATATAATATAATATATATATATATTATTATATAATATATATATTATATATATATATATTATAATATATATATATAATATATATATATATATATATATATATATATATATATATATATATATATTATCTACCTTTTTCTCCCCAAGATTGGGGTAAGGTGCGTAACATGCGATCGGAAAAGAAAAGCAGTAGAAGAATATGACAAAAGTCGAAAGAAAGCCAGGCCTACCGCCCCTCTGTTCCATCAATTAGTAAGAACTCGTCGCAGTCAGAAAATCCACTAGAGCTTCACGGGACGCGACGGACGCCTCCTATGGTAACTCGTCAATGTAGGGTTTATACCTTGGCCCAGGTGGGGCCACAACCACCCCCTCGCAAAACCCGCCATTCACTCACTCCTATTATGCACTTTATTCTGCCTCTGCCAAACTCACATTTCTCGTCCTTCAGACATTCGTTTACTGACTCAACCAGTTTTCTTCATCTCCAGCCGGTCGGTCCAACACTCGCCACTATACATCCGCTTTAACAAACGACTATCATTCATCATTTCCACATGACGCACCATCTCACATACTTTCATTTATTCTCATTTACCCTTTCTTCACACGCACACCAGACTCTCTACTACGTTTTCATTCCTCATTTTATCCATTCTTCTCACACTAGCACGCCTAAGATTGTCCATCGAAACACATTGACCTTTAGATCTATACTTCTTAATCCAGACATAGTCTCACTACTAAACAATAACACAGTAACACATACCCTCATGTAAGACCCTAGCGGCAACTCAAGATTGTTCCCTTTACACTTCACAACGATTATTGCACCAGGCACCTTCTCCATTCACATTACTATACACTCTGCATCATCCGTTTCCTTCTCATCCAGCATATACCCTAAAAATTTAAACTCTCAGACACTTTTCCAGCTACTCACCATCTAACATAACTTCACACTGAGGACTGTCCTCTATCTCGCACCATAACCTTACTCTTATAAACGTTTACTTTCAACCCTCCTTTTACACACCCTGCCAAATCTCTCTACAATCCTCAAACTCTTCAGATTCGCCACACACAAACTAAATCATCCGCATATAATAGGTGGGCACCCTCCCACTCTCTCATTCTCGCATCATTCTAACCCATTTCTGCCACCCCATCTATTTTCATAACCCTCCATATACAATTGAACTACCAAGGAGACATAACAAACCTTGCCTCACTCCGCTATTAATACTAAACCAATTACTTTTGACACCATTTATTTCTTTCACACGCCTCACTATCGTCAAATATACATTATTTTGATTCCATTCAGCTTCATCACCATATATCACTAACATTTGCCATAAAGCTTCCCTATTATACCCCTACTCATACGCCTGTTGCAAATCCATAAAACCTAAAACCAATTTATTCTTCTTCTCCCCTCATTTTCTTCAATCATTGTTTCAATATAAAGATTTGATCCACACATCCTCTACCACTCCTAAACGCACCTTGTTCT
>JABUQX010010454.1:22500-45000 GCA_015478945.1 Trachelipus rathkii
CCTGAGGCTGGAATTATTTTAGATACTGTACGTGGTAATGAAAAATCTTCACAAAAATTCTTACATTTTTTGAAAATTCCTTTAAAAAGAGACTGCATTATTTTCACTTCCATCGGTTTTTAAAATTTTTAAAAGTTTTTCTATGTGACAATGAACCTCATCAAAATTTATTACTTTATTTTGAAGAATATTTGCTACAGGCTCCAAATATGAACTATAATTCGTCATGATTATTAAACAGATGAGAAATGTAGGACTTGCTGCTGCCTGTGAAAGCTGACATGCTGCAGTTCGTGTGGCTTGCGTTACATCTGGATAAGATGAGAGATTTTCTAATGATAATTTTATTTGGCTAAAATGTTCATAAAATATCCTAATTGATTTATACTTAGCAGACCATCTTTTTCGCATAACAATGGTATATTTGCTACCAAATTACAATTCCAACAGTTTCGAAATTCTGGAACAGCATTTAGGTAATTAATTACTAAATTTAAACGATGAGAACCGCAATAAAAAAAAATTGACTTTATGGTACTTATATCTTATTAACTTTGGAACTCTTTTTTTTTCTCCTTTGCCAGCCATAGTGCAGCACCCATCAAACCCAAGTCCAACAAGCTTACTCAAATTTAAATTGTATTTATCTCGTGTAGTAGACAATATAGCTCTTGCTATATCTTCAGCTTTAAGTTTTTTGAGAGGAGTAAAGCCTAGAAATTCTTCACGCACGTTGAGATCCTGATCAACGAAGCGAACACCAATCGATAGCTATTCTGTCCCGGATATGTCTGCTGTCTCGTCTGCTAAAAGGGAGAAATATTGACAATTGTTTACTTCATTCCCAATTTGATTACATATCAACTTTCCACAAATAAATATGTTTATTCTGAATCATATGTGATGTGTATTTGAGCTTGATTTTGAGCAAATCGAAAAAATTGCCGGTATCCGCAGTGCTTTCTCGAATAGCGACATCATGGGTGCTATAAAATATTAAGGTAGAAATTTGAGGTACCAATTTTTGAATATATTTTTTTTAATAATAAGTGCTTAGCAACATGCAGTTGCCCAGTTACACTAACACGCTTATTTAATATTATTCGCTTGAAATTCCTTGCAGCTACTGAGGCATCTTTAAGCCATTCTGAATTTATGTGGACTTTAGCACTTTAATGCATGTCATTATATTTTTTAAATGGTTATAAGATATATGAGCCAAATATAGCTCTTTTGACAGAAGGTCTAAATAAGACACACAATCTACAAAAACGATTCTTTCAATATTTTAAAAATATGCGGCTAGCCAAGAATTGTGCAGATCTAGCCATTCATAAAGAAAAGACCTCTTTCCCTCTTTAACATCGTTAAAATTGTACGTAATTGGTGGTTTGTACGGTTTCGTTAATAAGTTAAACTTTAATCCATCTTTGATATTGGTTCCAATTATGCAATTTCCAACATCAAGGACATTTTCCTCTTGGTACGTTATATCCCAAGTAGTAGCTACTAAATTTAGTATCAATATCAGGATTGGCCTCAATACCGATTAAATTATCATTTATATTACTAGAACTACCACTAAATGAGTTCGTTCAATCACAAGTGAATTACTATTATCAATCCTAGGACTTTTAATTATATAATTATAATTATATTTATATTTCAGTATTACTTTGTCAGATAATAATAATAATATTTTTAACCACCCCTGCTACTTTAAGCAAATAAGCAGTTATCTCGCTTCCCACGACTATTTGTAAACTTTTCTTCCCATTAACAGTTCTCAGTATCTCATCGTAGAATTCTTATTATGATGTAGAACAACATAAAAAGCATATTCATGAACTCTAAAGTGATATTGCTAAAATAGCGACTTCGTTTGAAAAAATGCATACAATTCAGAATTACAGTATTTTCAAACGTGGTGCTATTCTCGGATTGGGGCAACAACGAATGTATAGATGGGGTGTACATGAGCGACATTACAAGTGTGGGAGTGCCAGGGTAGGCATGGCCCTCCTATTTCAAGTTTGAAGTTATCTCAAAATAAAAAAATAGACTTTTCATATATATATTATAGTAGTAGTATATTATATAGTATAATCTTAATAATATATACGTAGTAGGTATATAGTATAGTTATTAATCATATGATATAGTATATATAATATATATATATATTAAAATATATATATATTATTATATATATATATATATATATATATATTATAATATAATATATATAGTATATATATATATATTATATATATAATATTATAATATATAATATATAATATATATATATATATATTATAATATATATATATATATTATATATATAGATATATTATAATATATATAATATATATATATATATATCGTTAACACGTGTGATCTTCAAAAAATCCATTAGTGGAAAGTTCTTGTGAAGTTGAAAAATCCTAGGGGGGCCCGATGGCCCTACATTCTGCCCCATAACCGCGCCTCTATATATAATAGTAGTATTAATAGTAAGTATATATATATATATATATATATATATATATATATATCTATATATATACTATATAGTATATAATTATATATAGTATATATATATATATAGTCGTTTAAGTTAATTGTAATGTGCGTGAGGGCTCTGTTCTATGTCAGTCATGAGGGGTTGTAGGCGCGACAGGTGGTGCACCTACACTCTGGCCCCATTAACGGCGCCCATATATATAATTATATATATATATATCATATATTATATATATATATTATATATATAATATATTATATATATATATATATTATATATATATATATATATATATATATATCGTTTAACGTGTGATTAAAAAAATCATAGTGGAAAGTTCTTGGTGAAAGTTGAAAATCTAGGGGGGCGATGGCCCTACTCTGCCCTCCAATAACGGCGCCATCATATATATAATATATATATATATATATATATATATATAATATTATATAATATATATAGTATATATATATATATATTATTATATAATATATATATATATAATATAATATTTTATATATAATATATATATATACTTATATATAGTATATATATATATACTTAATATATATATATATATCGTATATATATATAGTTGACTATATATATATATTATATATATATATATATATATATATATATATATATAATATATATATTATATAAGCGCTTAATATGCTCAGGTGGTGGAGAGCAACTCGCCTAGGCAAGGTGAGGGGGCCAGGTTTGAGCTAGGGTTGGAGCGAGAAGAATTGTGAGTATTCTCTACTAATTCTTTAGTTTCGTCAACACTGAGAACGTTTAATGAGTAACATTGGCATGCGCTAGCTTTGCTGTCATAGGGAAAACTTTCTGGCAGTCGCGACGATAGGCCTGGCCACCAGCGAATTGGTGACCGTGTAGGCATCCCGCGCCGGTGTTCCCAAGGACCTTTCTCGCATGGAGTCCCGACTGACAGGACGCAAGTCCTTCCTGGGGGATGAAGGTTTATATATATCACGTATATAGGGTAATACTAAGATATAACGTATATATATTAGACGTATATTATATATAATATAATATAGTCATATATATATATATTATATATATTACTGATATATATATTACTATATATATACTTACTATATATTATATAGTGTATATATAGTATATATATATTAGTATATATATATTTTTTTTTTTTTTCTTTTATAATAATTTCCTAACGTACTAGCAAAGTTTAGGGTAAACTTTGGTACTAGTGGGTCGCTGAAAAAATTAAACAGTAGAGGCCAAACCCAAAGATCTGTATTTATCTATTGATTTTTCTGGCTGTGTCTGTATAGTTCCCAAAGAACAAACGAAAAAAGGTAAAACTTCCCGCGAAATATTAAAAAGTGGTGAAAGAGTGAAATTATTATAATATTGACCAGATTTTATTTATTGATTATACTTTTGGAAGCTTTTATAAATATTTTAAATAAGTAATTTTATTCTTATAGTTTAAACTATTTTATTCTTTAGTGTAAACTATAATTTTCTTTTAAAACTTAGTAGTTATATAACAAGAAGAGGCCATAAATGGCTCCAAGAAGATCAACACGTTTGGGAAATAGTAAGTTATAAAATAATTAATGCAATTTTAGATTTAGTAATTGTGGATATTAGTGTAATGTAAAAACATTTTTTTTTAAACGGTGTTTTGATATGGATATGAAGCAACACTGCCACATGTTAATAAAATATAGGCTATAGTTTATGAGTAGTGAGCATATAACTTATCGTAATACTATACGTAGTACATTTGTAAGTTATTAGTAAGTATATGATTAGTAGTTAATTAAGGGCTGTATCAGGGTAAGGTATGGAAGATATTAAGATTGAGGGTGATATAGTCGCAAGAGTATGTATGTCACAAAGGTTAGTTATATATTCAGGATGGTGGAGCGTTTTTCAGGTACAGGAGGCGCGAGTGAGTAGGCATCTTGGTGTTGGTTCAAGCGCTGGTAGATGATTTGGGGCTAATCTGCTGATGATGCCAAATAGATTGGCTGTAGTGTCTAAGTTTAAATAGATAGAGTATCACTGATCTCCTTGGATGCCATGCGTAGTCAGTAATCGGTAGTTCCATAAATTAGCTAAGTTTTGTAATGACCTGAAATACCCTTGAGGTAATTGTTACCGCCAGAGGGTTGTCACCTCGTGCCCGAGTTTTTATGAAAAATCACAGGATATACTCATAAAAATAATAATAAAGAATATTGAAGATCGAAAATCGTCGACTCTCATGGTGTTCTAGAGCTGTTAATGGAAGGAGATAAGTTACGCCTGTGCTCAAAGTTGTAAAAACGCCCATACGATTTCTGGTTTATTAAAAAAAAAATATCAAAAATTTTTTTTATTTTGAAAATCACCAGGATCTACTCTAAAAAAATAATAATGAAGAATAGTGAAAAGGAAAATCGCGAGTCTCGGTTTTAGGAAAAAAAGTTACACGCTCTGAAAGTTTCAAAATTTTTTGCTCCATAAGACTTTCTTCATAAATAAAATTAGTGGGCCTGCGCCGCACCGTGCTGCGTTTTAGGCGGCATCCTGTCAGGGTTATGAATTAAGATTTGTTAATTTCTACATAGATTTTCTTCCTGTGTATCACTAAACAAAACTTTCATACCTGACTTAAGAGGGCCCTGAAGTAGACCTAACCTGGATACCAATCAATATTGATTGAGTGATATCGTGGATAGGATGTACGATAAGAGAGATTCGGATTCTATCTAAAATGTTGATTTCAGAGGTGATTTGTGCACTGTGGGTACAAATGAATTATTAGGAGGCATGAATGGACTAGGGTCAGAAAGAATTAAATAGCAGATTAATCCGGAGATTGATTTCAGAAGTATAAGAAGATGAGGCTAGGTGCGAAAAGGAATTGTGTGTAGCATGTAGCTTTTCTTGCAGTTGCTGAGGATTTTACCTAGGTTTACGGTGGGTGCACGGTCAGGAATGTCGGGGATGTATGGAGCTTGTTAGGTGTAAGATGTAAAGGGGTTTAGGAAATTATGTTTTTCAAGAAATATTAGGGTTTTTGGACTTTGTGGAGGAGAATTGTCTGCGATAAAGAATTTTTTGCGCAGATGAGTTCACTTGGAAGTCGTAAGGATGTTAGAGCTTTTTTCAGTACCGCTGTGCAGTTTGGAGACTTGTTTAAGCAAAAAAGACTAGGTAAAGTTGTGGGAGGGGTGGGCTGAAAATGATAACGAATAATTAGCCAGTGGTAACTGTCAATAGTGGGGTGGAGATAAATAAAAAGCTATGTGTGTTACAGGTTTTAAATAATGAGTTGATGAGTTCAATAAAATAACAAGCATTTCGAACGTTATCAATGTTGCTTTTGTTACAACAAATGCCATTAGCCTTCAGAAAATAAAGATGCAGCTGATTAGTCTATACCATAAATTGAAGAATCTGCGAGCATTAAATTTTGCATAACTGAGGCTATCGTTGGGTTAATGAAGAATTATATGCGGACGAGCTCCTTTCAAGAGTGAATCATGAGAAATAGAGGATGGTTCCGACTTTATTTATAACCAGCGTAGAGGAAAGGAAGGGTGGTGCGGTGTTGAGCGGCTGTTAATGTAAGTACGAGCAATATACAATCTGTACTAAATGACTTGACTTTAAAATGTAATCATGGAATATTGAATCAGTGTGGGTAGATATCTTATAAGTCAATAAATCATATAAGAATAGGGGCAGTTTATAGACCTCCTGGCCAGAGTCCAGAATTAGATGTTGAAATTGTGAAAGAAATTGAGCACAAGCATGCCATCACGTAATAAAAAGGGTATACGTCCATAATGGGGTGATTGTTTAAGTTTCCGCTGGTCAATCAATTGGGAGTTCCTTGTCTAATATGGACCGTAGTAAGTTCTGCATTCATCTCAAATTGTTATACTAGATAGCCGGGACGTTTTTGAACCTGCACAGATGGGTCCACTTAGAACTCCTTCGACTCATAGAATCGACGATGCACCTGTAATAGACTGTAGATGTTTAATTTTTATTATATTAGAATGATGAAAACGTTAATGTGTGATGATAGTATGGTGAGGTGACAGTTAAGATTAGTGATTGGAGAGAAGTTTAGGCCTATATTGAGTGTACCTATAAATATAAATTAAGAATTTAATATGATGTGATATCTGGGCCCAAATTGCAAGTTAATAAGAAAAAGATCATAGATTTCTGAAATGGGCGATTTTAACCTAAATTTCGACGAATAAGCTTTAAAACTCCATGGTAAAAGTTTAAAGACCAAACTGTTTTATCATGTGGGAGCATTTTAACAAATATTTAATTGAATCTTCTATCAGTATGGGGTGGCGAAGAGAATTTAGGGTGGCGAAGAGAAAACACTTGTTTGGTGGAATAGAGAGAAAGAGAGAAAATTAATGAAAAGCGCGATGTTTTAAAATATTCAAGGTAGTAATAGGGAAGATTTAGAAAATTATAGGAAAATAGAAATGGAACATCCATGCCTATAAGAAAGCCAAAGAGAGAGGCAGAAATTAATTTAGCTAAAGGAATAGTAATAAGAACCTGAAGAAGTTTTTTTAGCTTTTATAAATTTAAAAAAGTAAAAATAGGGACAATTGGTCCAATTAAATTGATGAAAACTTAGTGAGTTCAGATAAGGAGTTGGTCAACATTTTTCAATGCTTATTTTGCTTCAGTGTTTACTGAGGAAGATTAGATAATAGTTCAGAGACTAATAGTTCTTGTATGAATGTAACAAATAGACTTACAGAATTTGAAATTCATAATGTAAAAGATATTAAACGTTTATTAGATCATATTGATCCAAATTAAAGCTGCAGGCCTGATGGTATACTTGGTAGAGATTCTGAAAGAGGGGTAGTTTTAAGCCATTGCAAAGGCACTGTAATTGGTTTTTAAGCGATCTATAACATTTGGCTAGGTACTAGATGACTGGAAAAACAAGTGCATATATGTGTGCTTATTTATAAGAAGGTAGTAAGGAAAGATTTGGGAAATTAATAGACCGTTAGCTTAACATCTATGGTTGTAAAGGTCCTTGTGAAAAAGTTACTGAAAGTCATATAGAGAAATATTTAGAAGCTAACAAGGTATTGTATGACTCCCAGCATGTTTCAGAAAGGGTAGCGTCATGTCAGACAAACCTTTTAGAATTTATGGAATACATTACTGTGACTGCATTGACCGAGGAGGATCCAGTTAATATTGTAATATTTTACGCTTAGTAAAGCTTTTGCATCAAGTGTTCCCCGCATAAGGCTGATGAACAAAAGGATCTACTTGCAATTGCTGGTATAGGTGGATGGTACAATTGGTTGGATTCAAGAGTGGGTTTTTGCGAAATAGAAAACGAGTGGTTACAAGCTAATGGGACAATAAATCATCATGGGAATAGTGAAGAGTGGTTCCCACAGGGTTTAGTGCTGGGGGCCACTATTTGTTCCTCATATATATAAATGACTTAGACCAGGGACTTAAATGCGAGGTTTCTAAGTTTGCAGATGATACTAAAGTGGCCAACCGTCATGTTAGGAATATGAAGGATGCAGAAGTAAAAGATTCAAAAGTGATCTTTGATTAAACTTCTTGGGTGGCGCAGATTAAGTGGCAAATGAAATTTAATACGGTAAAAAGTGTAAAGGTTCTTCACTAGGTTTACTCAATACAAAGTTTTAAAAACTACGATATGGAAATGGGAGTGGCTTGAGTCTGTGGAGCCAAGAAAAGATCAGGTGTGATTATAAGGAGTAATTTGAAAGTAGCTAATCAATGTTTGGAAGCTAGAAATAGATAGCTAATAAGAGTCGGGCATATAAATCGGCAGCAATGTTGTTTGACAAGAGCAAGGAAGTATTAAGTAAATTCTGTATAATGTGCTAGTTAGCTCAGTATATGAGATTGTGCACAAGGTTGGCTCTTCTTATTTAAAGATAGTATTGATCATGCAGAGTAGAGTGCAAGCGAGAGCAACAAGGATGATTTCTGGGTTTGAGTGTAAGAGCTATGAGGACGTTGTATCATTATTCACTAATGTTTCTGTAGAAAAGGCGATTTCTCAGCGGGTGGCATGGAATACACACCTCTCACGCTCTCACTCAATATTTACATATATTGTATAACATAGTAGATCTCAACTAAAGTTTCCAATAGTAGAACCATGGACAGGTGACCGGGGAGCATATAAGAATAATTAAGAAGAAAGCATGCCATCTTGATAAAAGCAAAGCTTGCATTCAGTAATAGGGTTGGTAAATTTGGTTTGCCAGAGGAGGTTGTTGAGTGTGCTCGAATTGCAACATATTAAGAAACGGTATTATGATTCGTTTATGGAATGGGTTGGGTATCAAAATTATTGACGAAGCAATGGGTTTTAGTTATAGCAGTATGTTTAGATGGGTCATGCTGTGAACATGAACTTAGTTATTAATGCATGTGGATGGTTTGGTATCATATATATTATATCATTTTTATATATCATTAGTTTTGACTAAGCCTAATTGGCTGGGATTTGTAGTTACACAAAATTGCACAAGTAGCTGGACGATGGACTGTTAAACCGAAAGGTGGTTCATGTGCGTCCAGCTGGGCTGCATAGCGCCGGGTCCAGGTGTGACGCTCGCGTAGCTATAGATGAGCCAAGTTGATGTAGCGCTAGGGGGTTCGATTACATGGTAGGATTACAACTAGCGACTGCGTCTGCTAGCGTGGAGACGCATACTGGGCCTCACGCTGCTCTGGCGCCTTCGTGTGCGCGTCGCAGGGTTGGATGCGTAGGAGATGGTACCTTTGGGGCTGTCTGTATCATAAGCTGGCATGCGCATTGTCTAGGAGCGTCTCCTGGCCTGCGCTCGTTTCGACTCGTATTGCGCTGGTCACGATGTCGGTTAGTTCTGTCTCGTGGAGTGATTTGTCCACACGTTTGGTTAGGGTAGGCAGCAGTCCACGGAACGCTTGAAGGATATGGGTGTCTCGATGGGGTTGGGATGGTCGATAAAGAGAAGTTCTGCTGATGCGCGTAGTAGCACGTGTGTCAAATCGACATTAGACCAATTCGGCTTGTCGGTTAGATCGCGCTGGATCAACGCAACTGCGAGCCTAGGGTGCTTTGTTGGAGTTTATGCATGAGCATGTTTGGGTAGTGGGTTGACTGGGGCAGTCTCGATAGGCCCATGTGGCGTTGGTTACTGTCTCTATAGTTGCCTAGAGTGTCCTACAATGTCTACTGAGATTGTCTAACTAGATCTAAAAGAAAATGCCTGGTGTAATTTTTTTCCTATAAGAGAGCTGCCAATTTTCGTTTCACTATTCTTTATTATTATTTTTTTTAGAGTAATATCTCTGTGATTTTCATAAAATCGTGGGTATGACAACCTTCTGGGTAAACAAATTGCCCTACCCTTATCTGAAACCGTGCTTGGGAGGTCAGCATACATAAACCTGTTAGTTTGCCTTCTAAATTTATCATCTATATGATTTCAATAATAACTTTTCCAGAACCTTTACACCAGAGATGTTAAGCTATTAATTTCCCAATTTTTAACTCCTTCTTATAAATTTTAGGCACAACATATGCCTTTTCCAAGTCATCTGGTAACCATATCAATGTATAGATTGGCTTAAAAATCACATAGGCAGTGCACTTTGCACATACTGGTAATATACATACCTCTTTCAGAATATCTACCATATAATAATTCAGGACGCCTGCAGCTTTACTTGGATCAGTATGGTCTAGTAAACGTTTAATATCTTTTACATCAATTCAAATTCTATTTTTGTTACATGAATACAAGACTATTAGTCTCCAGAAATTATTATCTTAATCTTTCCTCAGTAACAACTGGAAGCCAAAATACATTGCAACAATGTCTTGAACCGGCAACTACCTGTATCTCTAAACTCACGTAAATTATTCACATTTTAAATTGGTACAATGTCTGATTCGTTACTTTTAAATTTATAAAAGCTAAAAAAACATTCTTCAGGTCTTATTACTATTCTCTTGCTAAATTAATGTTCTGCCTCTTTTTGCCTTTTTATTGAAGTGGTTTAGTTTGTATTCTATTTTTTCTTACTTAATTTTCTAAATATTTCCTATTACTACCCTTGAATATTTTATAACATCTACGTCTTTCCATTGATTTTATCTCTTATCTTTCTATTCCACCAAACAGGTTTCTCTTCGCCACCCTACTAATGGGTTTATCTTTTAAAACTACTGCATAAGACATATTCATTTAAATATTGCGGTTAAAATAAGTTCCGCCCAATTGATAAATACAGTTTTGGTCTATTAACTCTTCAAATCCGCAGTCAGTTATACTAACATCATCTCAAAATCTTGGTAAAAATCTCCATTTTCAGAAATCAAATTTTTTTTTTTCCTTATCTCCTGCAGTTTGGGCCCAAAATATCACATTCATATTAAATCTAATTATATTATGGTCACTTAAGTCCTAATTCTCACCATCAACTGTAATCTCAGTGCCACCTTACTTTAATCAGTTACGTTTAGATATACAAAAATAAGTTAATATGCCATCGTGTCCCTGTGGGTCATGGACGCATTACCCATTCTATAACCAATCAGCCCTCACCTTCTTCTCACGAACAACACATTCCATTAAGATGGCTTCAACAATCACCTGCCCACAGATCTATACTCACAGCATTAGACATAAACAAAGCATTCGAGCACCATCCCCACACACATCTTATTCAAAAATCCTCCACTCCCCTAGTAGAAGATAATGACAAAAAATGGCTTTTCCACCAGAATTTTTCTAACAACCGTTTTGCAAAGGTCTTATTACAAAAACAACGCCTCGTGCATTCTATCAAATGTACAAAAGACGGGCGTCCCACAGGGAGCCATTCTCGTCACATTATTTATTCAACTTTTTCCCTGCAGATCTGCCCACCCCACCCACCAAACTATTACTTCATTGCAGGACAGACGTACATCGCAGTCTTATTTCCCAACACCCAGACATAAACACAGCCACACAACAACATACCCAAGAATATCTACATTTATTAGAAAATTGGTTTAATCTCCTCGAACAGAATGACGCAGTCTATACCTCCCTTTAGTTCTCCATCAGCCTTGTTAACCACTGAATGTCATCAAATCCTCCTTCATCATAATCACACTGAACAAACAACCTCGCCTTCCATTAAACAACCGAAATATTAATGACTCACTTAAGAATCATATGGACGTTTCTCCCCCACATTGACAAATCACTTCCGCACTAACGAAAACTAAACACCCTCCGAACCTTTCCAACGAGCAACTTCAAGCGATACGGAAACAACACACTCACTACTATCTTATAAACAACTCTCCTCAGCAAACGCTAACTATGGCCGTCACTGAAGCGATGGTTCCAGCACTCTCAAAATCAGAAACAACGAATAAATTACCAGAATCTCTCAAATACATCCTCAGAATCTATCCCAGGTTTGCCTTAAGAACCAACCCGAATCAACATTTACACGACGAATCAAACCCGGTGACATCTACTCCCCATCTCCACACTCCGGAGATGGTGCGGACTCAATTCTATCAGAAACCCGTATACACCCAACCCTTGTCACACCCATTACTCTCCAATCCCCTCAACAAGACTAAAATCAACCCCTTTTCAACAGCACAATTCTATTATGAACATTTACAAATATTTCCGCCCCCCCAATAGGTCATCGGATTACAGCATTCCAATACCCACCTACAACACTACTTAAAAACGCCCAAATAACAATTTATTTAACACTCCCTCCCAAACTCGTTTGCCCTAGAAAGAAAAACGCTGTCCGAGAGAAGGCCAAATGGACCTCGCAGGAGCGATCAAGGTCACCACCGCAAACTCATGGCAATATAATATAAGTTTTCAAACGTAGACAATGCCCAGACCTGATCCCCCACTTGCACCAGAATTCACAATTCTCAAAAGATACACATTGAGGCACCTAAACTTCTGGGTGCTTTGCGAAGTGTATAATATAGTTTTACATATATATATATATAGTAAGCTATATATATATATATATAGAATATATATATATATATATATATATATATAATAATTAACTTTAAATAAAATATATATATATATAGTATATATATATATATATATATATATATATTTATATAGGTAATATATATTGAGCTAGTTTTTAATGTTTTCTTTAAAACATTTCAGAAAACCTGTGTGTTCCATCATCCACCATTTGAAAAATCCGTTCAGTGTCTACTTTCAATTGAGTAAAACAAAGGTGGATCTAAAAAAACTAATAACGTAAGAGAGCAGGAAATCACCGACAACCTGGAAATATTCAACAACTTACACAATTTACCAGCTGGTTATTGATATTGTAGATACACCCAACAGCTATTGTGTCCCTTCCAGAAATTCCAGGCCTACAAGTTAATTAATTTATGATGCTCACTCTAATAACTTCTCGACAGATGCAGTAGTGGAAGTGATGTTGAAGAAATTTCTTCACACACATCCTAAAAGATCAATAATACTCTGTAGAAACTGAAGTGTGCCAGAGAAATCTTGATCTTTAATGTCTCATAAGACCATATAAAGTAAGTCACATTGTTAAGGTAAAGCTACCTTTGTCAGTAGTTTTTTAGCAGTATTGTATATACAGTTATATATATCATATAATATATATATATATATATAGTATTATATATATATATATATACGTCTTATATATATATATATATATATATATATATAATATATCATAATATATATATTATATATATATATATATTATATATAATATATATATATATATTATATATTATATATATAATATATAATATATAATATATATTATATATATATATATATATATATATAATATGTTACCGTATTTATAAGAAAGGTAATAAGGAAGATTTGGGAAATTGTAGGCCAGTTAGCTTTACATCTCTGGTTGTAAAAGTTTTGGAAAAGTTACTGAAATTCATATAAAGAAAGGATGATAACAAGATATTGTAGGACTCCCAGTATGGTTTTAGAAAGGGTAGATCATGTCAGACAAATCTTATGGAATATATTACTGATTGCATTGACTGAGGAGATCCAGTTGATATTATATATTTAGACTTTAGCAAATCCTTTGAAAAGGTTTCCCCACTAAGGCTGATGCAAAAGTTATTGCAGTGTGGTATAGGTGAAGTGGTACATGATTAAATTAGAGTGGTTGTGAAATTGAATAAGTTATCATGGGAATTAGTGAGGATTGGTGTTCCACAGAGTTCAGTGTTTGGGCCACTAGTGTTCCTCATATATATAAATGATTCAGACCAGTAACTTAAATGTAAGGTTTCTAAGTTGACAGATAATACCAAAGTGGCTACCTCAGTAGGGAATAATGATGGATGTTTAAAGATTCAAAATGATCTTGGTAAACTTCTTAGGTGGGCAGATAAGTGTCAAATAAATTTTAATAGTTAAAGGTGTAAGGTTCTTTACTTAGGTTAATCAAATAAAAGATTTAACTACAAGATGAATGGGGGATTGGTTTGAATTAGGGGACCAAGAAAAAAGATTTATCTGATTATAAGCAATAATTTGAAAGTGGCTTATTGATATTTGGAAATGAGGAATAAAGCTAATAAGATGCTAGGTATAATAAATCGCAATGTTGTTTACAAGAGCAAGGAAGTTGTAAGTCATGGGCGTCCGCAGAAAATTTTCCAGGGTGGGGCACAGCTTTTATATATATATATTATATAATATATATTATATATATATATATATATATATATTATATATATATATATATATAATATATATATATATAATATTAATAATATGATACTATATATTTAATATCCTTAATATCAATGTTACTCCGTTACTAACGAAACTAGTTTTTTCAGTAACGGAGTAACGGACTCGTTTACTTTTTTGTCTTTCATTGTTGCAATTTATATTCACAGATTTATTTTTTAGCCGTTACATGTTGCGACTTTTCTTTGAATGTTGATACAGCAATTGACCACCCGATCAAGCTAAAAAATCGTTCTACATAAATGTATAGTATATATATATATATATATATATATTAATATATATATATATATATTTATATAATATATACTCCCTATATATATATATATATATAGTATATTATATAATATATATATATAATATTATATATATATATATACAGGTATCATATATACAAAATATCTATATAGCTTTATGTTTTCTAAATATATATGTTGTTTATATTATATATATAACTATAATATAATATAGTATATATATAAATATATAAAGGAATAAGGGGAATTTTGCATAGAATAATGAATAGAGATGGTGCTGTCGTAAACTGATAAGATGAATGTAACTAGAGTGTGGTGGGAACTTCGAAAATCTGCATACATTGGCAGTAATAAAAGAGGTGATAGTGAATGTGTGGTGTGTTTGATGTGTGAAAGGAATTCCTAGTTTGGGCATGAGTAATTAGTAGGAGGAGGTGATATGAAAGAGGCGAGAAAGTTGAAGAAATGATAAATCTGCAGGTATAGATGAATATGATACGTCATGGTGATGAATCAGAAGAGAGGCGAGATGATGAGTGGATGTGGGAATTTGGAAGTTGTGGTAACAGAAAGTGTTTTTGGAGAGCACTATTTCCGGGGATTGGAGGAGAGCAAGTAATAGTATCCCTTATACATAAGGGTAAATGAGCATAAGGGTAACTGGTAAGGAATTATAGGCAAATTAGTTTTTTTAGTGTAGTAGGGAAGATATATAATTTATATTTTGGTCGAAAGAATGCCGTCGAGTGACTGAAAGACTGATTGTGAAGAAAAGGTGGCTTTAAGAACGTGCGTAGAAGGATGTGTGGATGCAAAATCTTTACATTGAAAAAAAAATGATTGAGAATGAGGGACGGAGAAGAATAAATTGGTATTTAGGTTTTTTGTAATTGCAAAACAGGGGTATGAAATGATTAATACGGAAGGTCTCTTAATGGCAGGTGTTATTGATAATATGGTGTTTGTGGTTAGCTTTGCTGAATGGAATTCAAAAGTTATATATGCCGATAGTAAAACGTTGTAAGAATAATGAGTCGAAAGTGACTTGTTTTAATATTAATAGCGAGGGAGACAGGCGGATGTGTTTTGTCTTCTTGTGGTTATTCATTTGTATAATGGATGGGTTATGAAAGTATTAGGGGTGGGATGGCAGGGGATGGTGGTTAGATATCAGACGGTTGTGGAGTCGTTATCAAAATTTCCTACTTTACGCGACTGTCCTGACGTCCCACCCTCTTCAAAATTACCGATTCCCCGATACCGACTCCGACTCCGCTCTCTTCAAAATTATACCAGACTCCCGACTCCGAATCCGACCCAACAAATCTCGGTAAGAAGATGGAAATGGAAGAGAGTGGAGGATGCCCTACCTATTATATTGCGGATGATTTCTTGTTTGGTGTGGCGAATCTGAGAGAGTTGAGAGGATTGATAGAGAGGGATTTGGCAGGGTGTGATAAAAGGAATGTTTTGAAGGGTAAACGTAGATAATATTAAGGTTATGGTTGTGAGTGAGGACAGTTCCCCGGTGTGAGTTATGCTAGATGGTGAGCAGCTGGAACAAGTGTCTGGTTTAAATATTTAGTATATTTTGGATGAAAAGGGAAAAGATGATGCTCGAGTGTATGTAGGTAAAGTTGTGAATGGAATGGAAGGTGTTGTGCAATTATATCGTTGGTTAGTCTAAAAGGATTCTAGTCTTGAAGTGCGCTTAGGGCGTTCTTACACATGAAGGGTTATGTTTTTTTAATAAAATGGTAATCTTGAAAATTTAATATACAAAACAATAAATTGCCTAAGATCCGTAAATTATGTCATATTGAAAGATAAAAGTAACGAGTAGGGACTTCGTTAGCTTCTTCCTTTCAAAGAACGGAATAAAGATAACGCAATAACTTTTTCTAGTAACGGAGTACGTATAACGGACTGACTTTTTTTGAGAACGGTTGCCACCCTCTGTGTATATATATTATATATATATCTTATATATAATGATATATATATAGCCGTATATAATATATATTATAATATATATATATATAGTATATATAAATATTTAATATACTATATATATAATATATATTATATTATATATTATATATATATATTATATATATATATATATATATATATATACTATATATATATATATATATATATATATATAATATAGAAATATTAGAGAAATATATATATACATCATATATATATATACTATATATATTTTTAAAGAAATTTAGATCCCGAATTCCAGGGGGGGGGCAAGTGCCCCTCCTTGCCCCTATGTGCGGACGCCCATGTTGTAAGTTTTAGAAATATAGAGACAGTAAGAAGCCACATGGGCCTATCGAGACTGCCCCAGTCAACCAAATTGAACCAATCACCAAATATGCTCATACAAATCCACAAAGCACCCTAGGACTTGTAAATAAGTTACATAGCATAACAAAGTTTACCACTATAAGAAAAACTATAGCTATAGTACATGCTAACTACACTACAAGCTTTAATAAAATTGTTATAGTCATAACATGAAGTTTAACCTTAATAACTACTGTAACTAAAAACCCGCCAATTTCTCTTAGTCAAAATATACTATATGATACCCAAACCATCCATATATGTACCTATGCAATCCTTTCTTAAATGTTGCAGTTGAGTTGCACTCAACAACCTCTTGTAGCAAACCATTCCAAAAATTAGCAACCCTATTACTGAATGAATGCTTTCTTATATCAAGATAGTATACCTCCTTCTTAATTTTTTTTACTTTTCCCCCTGGTCTCCCGTCTGTAGTCTACTATAATGAATTTATTGGTCTCCTTTCTACAGAAAACATTCCTAATTCCTTCAGGTTCTCCTCATAGCTCTTACCCTCAAACCCAGAAATCATCCTCTCTTTAACATACCGTCAAGCAGCGGGGTAACATCAGAATTATGGGGCAACTTCAGAATTTTTAGTTTTTAGTGTTTTACAAAAAAACTAAAAGTTTTACAAAAAACTTTTTTAATAAAAGTTGTAGCAGACTAACAGGTGCAGTGACCTGCAAAAAAATTTTGATAGTGTCCTTGTTGATGTATATATACTATGTAAGATATTGATAATCCCTAGGGTGCTGTGTGAGGTTTACGTGAGCATGTTGGATGATTGGGCCTATTTACCCTAAGTGACAGGATCAGTCTCGATAGGCCCATGTGATTTCTTGTATGCCACAAATCAGTGAGGTCAAAATTTATATATATTTTAAAAAGTGAAATATTGGTACATCATTAAAATTTAAAAGTTATGATAATTTATTTGTGTATAGAAGTAGAATTGGTACAGTATGTTGTATCATAATAATTTGTTTTACCTTTCTATCTTGCCCTTATTTTGATTTTTCACTTTTTGTGCACTTTTGCGTGCTTAATATGCTTTCAGTTCTTGTCAATATAATGAAATTATTGAACCATCAACGATAAGGATAAGATAGAAATATTTATGTTGAAATTCTTTGCTTATTTTTTATTATATTTTTGTTAAATTTTGTAAGGAATGGTCGGTATTCTTTATCAGATTCCGATGAAGATTTTGTTCCAGATTTTAATCCAATAGGAAGAGATGAAACTGATACTCCAAAGAGGAAGAATAAGTCCATCACTTATGATTCTGATTCCGACTCAGATATTTATAAAGTTAATTATAAGGGTAAGGAAGATTTATTATTATTATTATTATTATTATTATTATTATTATTATTATTATTATTATTATTATTATTAATAATGGTGGATCCCTGTTAGCTTTAAACTACACAATAAAATTACTACTACAATTTTACCTAAAGATATGTAAAACAAAGGTCACGACCGCCTTTTAAACATTAAAATAAGATTTTAAATTTACATTTAAAGTCCTCTTCTGAAATATTAAAAACATAATACAAATTTTCCTATTATACTAAAATTTAACAGAATACTTGTGTCATAATAAAAATGGTAGATCCTTCTTCCATGATGACGTCACTCCCTTTCTTGTAATTATAAAAATACATTCAATAGTTTACTAGATTTAATCAACTAAGCCATTTCTCTCTCTCTCTCTCTCTCTCTCTCTCTCTCTCTCTCTCTCTCTCTCTCTCTCTCTCTCTCTCTCTCTCTCTCTCTCTCTCTCTCTTTCTCTCTTTCTCTTTCTTTCTCTCTTTCTCTTTCTCTATTTATATATATATATATATATATATAACCTTAACGTAACGTAACCTTTCAACAACAACAACAACATATATATATATATATATATATATATATATATATATATATATATATATATATATATATATATATATTTAATTCTTAGACTTATATATATATATATTTATATATATAAATATATATATATATATATATACATAGAAATATTTCGATATAATAATTATTTTAACATTGTCACGTAACATATATATATATTTATTTATAGAAATATATATATATATGTATATTTATATATATATATATATATAATAACTTGAATAAATATTCAAACCTTGACATATATAACTCTCTCTCTCTCTCTCTCTCTCTCTCTCTCTCTCTCTCTCTCTCTCTCTCTCTCTCTCTCTCTCTCTCTCTCTCTCTCTTCTTTCCTTGAACATATAACCTCATGTTGTTGTCTCTCATTTCTTCTTTCCTTAATACATCCAATATCTATGTTTTTGTGTGTAAACATGTTATTTTATTATTTCTATCATTTCTATGATTTCTTTAATAACAGTGATGTATATCCTCAATTTTTTACTCATCACTCCCTAAGTGGAATAGATTGCTTTACTCATTCTTTTGCTATCAGTTTTTATTTCTATAGGATAATTTTGCCCTGTTATTTCTTTCCATTTATGGTTACCTGTGTTATTATATAGTATTGAAACTATGGTCTTGAATAAGAGTTATAGATATATCTAAGGTACAATGTGTTAAGATGGACAATCCTAGGGGCGTATTAGGTGTGAGAAGAATTGATAAAATGAGGTATAAGCGAATTAGGGATTTGTGTTGTGTGAAGAAAGTTGTAAATGAGAGTACATTGAGATGGTTTGGTCATATGTAAAGGATTGTTGATAGTCGGTTGGTTAAGTGGATGTATAGTGGTAAATGTGCTGGGAATTAATTGGCTGGGAGACTCATGAAAAATTGGATTGAGTCAGTAAAGGAATGTCGGAAGGAGGGGAATGTGAGTGTGGCAGAGACGAGAAGAAAGGTGCATAATAAGAGTGAATGGCAGTTTTGTGTGGGGGTATGGTTGTGGGACGCCTGGTCCAAGGGATAAAGCCTACATAAAGCCTTGTGAGGCAAAAGGGTAAATTTTTTCTGACTGAAATTAGTTTTCACTTAAGGGTATCGAGGGTATGGTAAGGGGTAGGGGGGCTTATTTTTCAACTTACGTCATTGTCTTCTATTTTTTTTCTGGTGTAGCGCACCTCACCCCCAATCTGGGGAAAGGATGATGTGATGATGATGATATATATATATATATATATAATATATATATATATATATATATATATATATATATATATATATATATATATATATATATATATATATATATATAATAATAATAATTATTTTTATATAAAAAAAATCTCCCCACAATATATGTTTTTGATATAACCTTAATAATAACCAATTGTACAAAGTTATAATAAAAAAGTTACATATATAATAATATATGTAAGTAATATGTATAATAATAATATATATATATATATATATATATATATATAATAATAATAATAATATATATACCAGTAATATAATAATAATATATAATATATATATGTATATTAATAATAATATATAATAATATAATAATAATATATAATAATAATAATAATATATGTAATAATAATAACTTAATAATAATAATTAATAATATAATAATAATATATGTAATAATAATAATAATATATAATAATAATAATAACAATATATGTGCTCTCAATATACAATAATAATATATGTATAATATGTACAGAGTTGATTCAAAGAAATTAATTTCTCAAAGGTTGAGTGACTGATCAAGAGTAAGAATAAGGGTAAAAGTTTCTATAAAGGTATGACGTAATGTGCTTAGTTTTCCCTCTGGCTGTCTGTGTTTTTTACTAAATATCTTTTATCTACGAAACCAAGTAGGTTACAAACCCTATGTTTGGGATGGTACTGTTGTGTGATAATGGTGCTAATGATGACAAAAAGTAAAAAAAATTTACTATAAATTTAAAAATGGCAGTCATTAAAAGTATTTCAGGTGACATTCCATGAAAGCGGATGACTTAGGTTAAAATGTTAAGGAACCAAAAAACACCCGTTGTATGCAGAATCAAATGGTATAACATTTAATAAATTATGACTATTAATAAGGGAGAAAGTAAATTTTAGTAATTGGAAACATCTCATTTAAATAATAACAACTCTTCCACAAACAGCTACTCCTTCCATTAAACATTTCAGCACATTGTTGACCAAAACAACCAACTACTGTATACAATAAATGCACTGTCTGTTTGTGTTACGCATTACAATGTAACTCATTGACTGTGTGTGTCTCCTACGTGTTTCTTTCGTTATTGAATATGGATCGTAATTACCACGTGTATTCATACTCTGAACTAGCTGACATGCATCTAATGTATGGGATGGCACGCTGCAATAGTTCTACAGCAAGACGTTTGTACCAAGAGAAATATCCCAACCGAATTTGTCCAAGCGCAAGGTTTTTGCCACTATTCATCAACGCCTGTCTGAAACAGGGTATTTGCAGTCCAAAGAGCACACTAATGCAGGCAGACCCCGATCTACTAGGAATGTTGATTTAGAAGAATTAGTTCTTAATGAAATTTCTGAGCATCCTGAAAAGAGCACGCGAGAATTGTCACTACAGTTTAATTCGAACCAATCTAGTATTTAGAGGCTACTACACGAGCAACAGTTATACCCGTACCACGTCCATAAGGTGCATACTCTATTGCCACGTGACTATGCTCCTCGTGTTGTTATTTGTCAAAGGTTTTTGAACAAATGTATTGACCCAAACTTTTTAACGAAGGTTTTATTTACCGACGAGGCTCACTTTACAAGAACAGCTATCGTTAACGTTCATAACGAACACATTTGGGCAGACGAAAATCCTCATGCCATTAAACAGAATCGTTCACAACATCAGTTTTCAGTAAACATTTGGGCAGGAATTTTACATGATCATGTACCTATGTTCGAGCTTCCTCCCAGGCTTAATGGCATAATCTACTTAAACTTTTTGAAACATGAGCTCCGTACCTTGTTTGATGATGTACCTCTTTAGTTGCGCCAAAACATGTAGTTTATGCATGATGGGGCTCCTGCACACTTTAGTGCTGCAGTTCGTGAACACCTGAATGAGACCTTTCCCAATCAATGGATGGGTCGAGGTGGCCCAGTTCCGTGGCCAGCAAGGTCACCAGACCTAAATCCTTTGGATTATTACCTTTGGGGACATTTAAAGACCTTAGTATACTCTTCTCCAATCGACACCGTTGAAGAGACCTACGATTAAGGATTATGAACGGAATTGAAACGATCAAACAGACTCCTGGAATATTTAAACGGGTCCGACAATCGATGAGAAGACACCTGGACGCGTGCATTGGGAACAACGGGGGTCATTTTCAACATCATCTTTAGTCTTTTGATATCATTTGTAGGTGCTTTTAGAAACAGTATGTTTATGTTGTACAAAATTAAACCTATCATACAATAATAATAATGTTTATTCACACCTATTCCGAATGAGTTATTCGTTTCTCAAATACTTTTAATGTCCGCCATTTTTAAATTTAGAGTTTGTAAC
>JABUQX010010454.1:52500-55000 GCA_015478945.1 Trachelipus rathkii
TATTCAAATCCTCCTTTGACGTTTGAAATATGTAAGATCCAGGACCCGCCCATGGTGTTGATTTTTTTTCAACCCAGTGTGGCCGCTTCTTTGTGAGCCGGGTCTGCACACTCGTTCACACAGACAAAAACATATATATATATATATATATATATATATATATACACTCGCCTTATATATATATATATATATATATATATATATATAACTATTATTATAATTTTTCACCGTATATTATTATTATTATTATTATTATTATTATTATTATTATTATTATTATTATTATTATTATTATTATTATTATTATTATTATTATTATATTTATTATTATTATTATTTGTAGTAGTTGTAGTATTATCTACCTTCTTTCGCGAGATTGGGGGTGAGGTGTGCAGCATACACAAAAAACAGAAAAGTAGTGGAAGAACATGATGTAAGTTGAAAAGAAAGGCCCCCCCACCACCACATCCCTTCCATACACCTAATTGAGAACTCGTCGCATTCAGAAAATATCTCTCTAGGACTTCACGAGACTACAACGGACCCATCACTGTGGTATCTCATCAATGTGGGATTCATCCCCTGAGCCATGTCTAGGGTTGGGAAAGGAAAAAAACAAGCTCGTTTTCCGAAATAAACGGTTTTTTTTTTTCATGAAAAAAAAAACAAGTAAAAATTTGTTTTTTTCGTTTTTTTCAATTGTTGTGGAATTTACATGTTTGAACAAATATATTATAAATTTTAGCAAATATGTTCTAATTTGGACATTTTTTGGTTCTAATTTCCTACAAGGTGGAAGCCCCTGACTTTGTGTTCAAAATTTTATGGGTTTTCCATATTTTGACCTATATTCCCTGGGTTAGATATAATATTGTTATAAAATCTTCATTATAATATATTTCTGTTTTGCCTTTGTGTATTTTTATCATAAATTATTTAAATCTAAATTGTAGAATATATGCAAGCAGTGATGTATGACCTTTCAGTATAAGATAAAAGGTTACATGAAGGAAGTGCCTGTCAGCAGAATATCTTACGTAGCAGACGTTGCGAAACTAGTATTTATTGCTCATAATCTAGAACTGGGAAATTCTGAAAATTAACTGAGAGAAATGATTATGCTAAAGCAGCTAAGCTTAAGAGTCCTGTTACTGCCCCTGCTCCTTCACCACTGTCATTCTCACGATACTTCATACGACTGAGATATCAGACTTATCAGTTATATCAAAATTAAATGTGGCTGATCATGCTGATGAGCCAGTGATAATGAGAGCTTTACAGTAGTCACAGCACAGTAGTCAGTACTCAGTAGTGACTGGGGTCTGGGGGGTGGGGACTAGTGATTAGTGAATCAAAAGTTGATATTCCAAAGCCAAATATTTAATTTAGTCATTCACTCATCCTCCTTCATTTACAATCTTGGTATAATTTTAATTTCAATATTTTTATTATTTCATTTGCATCTCTTAAGTCACTTTTGAGTTTTGTCATTCAGACTCATTCTATATAAATATAAAATACATTAATATTTTAAAAGTAAATTATAAATATGATTATATGATACAAATGTAAAATACATAGTTAAATTAGTAAGTAGAAGCCTACAAACAGCAGTCTGCGGGCTACAACCTACTGTAAATTGTAACGAACACAATTGATAAAATATAAGAGAAAGGTAGTTCTGCTATTTTATAAATCATAATGGAATATTTGTTTAATTTCAAGTATCCTTATATTTGAAAAATGAAAATACTCAAGTGAAATATCATTTTTCTTGAAAAAAACACGATATGAAAAAACGTTTTTTTTCCCAACCCTAGCCATGTCCACAACCATACCCCCTCCATTCACTCTTGTTATGCACCTTTCTTCTTGCCTCTGGAAAACTCACATTCCTTTACTGACTCAATCCACTTTTTCTTTGACTTGCCAGCTGGTCGATTCCCTGCATAACCACCGTCCTATGTACACTATATTATAGACCTTTTAATGTAAAAATAGAAAGTTTCTAATATACAAGCAATTTCGATGTGCTTTTCACATATCCTATTCACAATTTTTGCAAGAAGAAATAAATTGTTTTTTCACATTGTTTTCATCACTTGGATACCCACCCCACTTTAAGTCCTGTAAATTTCAAGCCTTTAATAAATTTCACAAGCTAACACAACCAGTTGTAAAAACTGATTTCTCTGATTGCATTGTAATACCTTACACCCATAATTTACACATACTTGTAACTATAATTCAAAAACTTTTCATCCATAATTTATTTTTTAAATATTCTTCTATCTTACTAAATGTTCTAATTAACAATAACAACACTAACTTAGAGCCACATGGAGGTGTTTTCTCCATACCTCGCAAGAATTGCATTTTTTACTTATTTTGGAGAAGCTTTAAAATCCCTAAACATTAGAATTATCCAACATAAAAATGATAGTCATAATCAAAATGCAATCTATCAATACATAACTAACAATAACGATGTGATAAATTG
>JABUQX010010454.1:60000-67003 GCA_015478945.1 Trachelipus rathkii
AGGGGACTAAGTCTTGAGTGCACTTTGAATTTGCATGGGGGTATGTTGTTACTGGTATTAATGTATAGATCTAAGGTACAAAGTGTTCAGATGGACAATCTTAGGGGCGTGTTAGGTGTAAGATGAATTAATAAAATGAAAAATAAATGTATTATGGAGTTTCATGCTGTAATGAAAGGAGTAAATGAAGAGTGTATTAAGGTTGTTAGGTCATTGGGAAAAAATGGATGGTAGTCGATTGATTGGTTAAATGGTTGTATAGTTGTGAGTAGGTCGGGAAGCGACTGGCTGCGAGACTGAAGAAAAAGTGGATTGAGTCAGTAAGAGAATATGAAAGAAAGGAATGTTAATTTGGTTCAAGCTAGAGGAATAGTGAATAGTTGGAGTGAATTTTATGTGGTTTCGTTAGGGTTCATGGTTGTGGGCCTGACCGAGGGGATGAACCCTGACGAGATACCACAGTAGGGGCCTGTTGCGGTAGTTAAAGCTCTTGGGTGGATTTTGGTTTTGACGGTCTCGCACTTAAGGGTCTGAGAGGAAGGTATGAGGGTTTTTCTTTTTCGACGAATGTCATATTCTTCTACTAAACTATTCAGTTTTCGGTGCATGTTTGCACCCAACCCCAATCTGTGGAAAGGCTGAACAATAATCTTTATCCTCCCTTCACATCCCACAGATAGGAATAGGATGCGTAACATGCACGGAAATAGAATATTTAAGTAGAATAGTATAACATAAGTCGAAAGGAAAGACCCCATCTCCCCTCCACACACACACTCCCCCTCCACACACACACTCCCTCTGCACACACACACTCTCCACAAACACACTCACCTTCCCCTCATACACTTAATTGCGAGCTAGTTGCAGCCAAAAATCTACCATAGGGCTTCACAACACCGCCACGGAATCCCACTGTGGCATCTCCAATGATAGGGTTCATCTAGGAAAGACCCACAACCATACCCCTCACAAAACTTCGATTTTACTCCTACCCTGCACCAAATTCACATTCCTTTCCTTCAGACGCTGCTTTACTGACTACTACACCTTTTCTTTTGATCTCACAGCCAGGTCGATTTCCAACACGCTCACTTCTTCTATACATTCGCTTAACCACCGACTACAATCTGTCCTTTCCACATGATCAAACCATCTTAATATACTCATTTATTCTCTCATTCACGCCTTTCTTCACACCACACAGCTCCCTAACAAGCTCATTCCTCATTTTTTCAATTCTTCTCACACCTAACACACCCCTAAGATATCCATCTGAACAGACAGCACTTTAGATCTATACCTCTTATTCCACACCATAGTTTCGCTGATACACAGTAACAACATACCCTCATGCAAAGCACTAGCGCATTCAAGACTTAATTTCTTAGCATTCACCAATGATTTAATTGCACCAGCCACTTTCCTACTACTCACAACGTCCCTACTTCACTCTGCATCATCCGTTCCCTTTTCATCCTGAATGTAACTTAAATATTTAAACTCGGATACTTGTTCCAATTGCCCACCATCCATCATAATTTCACACTGTGGATTCTTTTCACCCACCGAAATCACCAAACTTTTATCCATATTTACTTTCAACCTCCTCTTTTTACACACCCTGCCAAACCCTTCAAGCAATCCTCTCAAACTTTCTTCAGATTCGCAACCAAAACCAAATATTCGCATACAATAAGCAGTGAACCTCAACTCTCTTCCATCAAATTATCTATCAGTCTAACACCCCCCCTGGCACCACTATCTTTAATTCTTTCATCACTCCATCCATATTCAAATTAAATAGCCATAGAGACATAACACATCCCTGCCTTAATTCGGCTATTTATATTAAACCATTCACTATCCACCCAATTTATTCTTACACACGCTTCACCATCAACCTACAAACTTTTGATTCCATTCTGAAGATTACCATCAATACATATCATCAACACCTGTCACAGAGCTTCCCTATTAATCCTGTCATACGCTTGTTGCAAATCCCTAAAACCTAAATACAATTTATTCTTCTCTCATTTTCTTCAATGTAAAAATTTGATCTTCAAATCCTCTACCACTTCTAAATGAACCTTGTTCTTCAACAATCAGTCCCTCAGTCACTCGATGCACTTTCAACCAAAATAGCAGCATATATCTTCCCTAAGACACTCCGTAAACTAATTTCCTATAGTTTCTGCAGTTTCCCTTATCTCCCTTACCCTTATATGACACTGCTCTTCTCTAATTCTTTGGAACTATATACTCCACAAACGCTTTGTTACACAGCTTCCATATCCAATCAATCACAATTACCCCTCTATTCTGATCATTTCACTAGTAATTCTATCTAT
This sequence comes from Trachelipus rathkii, assembly GCA_015478945.1. Classification (NCBI taxonomy): domain Eukaryota; kingdom Metazoa; phylum Arthropoda; class Malacostraca; order Isopoda; family Trachelipodidae; genus Trachelipus; species Trachelipus rathkii. Next base: position 62,355 of record JABUQX010010454.1, read on the forward strand.
ACCTCCTGATTTACCATTCTTCAACTTCCTTGCTCTACCTATAACCTCCCTTCCTAATTACTTCATCCCCAAAATACCTATTTTTTCTTACACCATCAAACCCACACATATTCACCTCTTTATTACTATCAATATTTTGCAGATTTGGGAAGTGTTCCCTCCACGCACTCCTCAGATCCGTTTCATCAATCACGAAAGTGAAGATTCCCCTTACACTCTCTCTTAACTTTTCATACTTCCTTCCATAAGCTCTTCCTATTCCCTTGTAAGTCTCCTTTCATCTCTAGTCTTCCTTTTTCCTCCCTATATATTTCCATACACTTTTTTTCGTAACCTCATCACTGACCTTTAGCACATTCAGCCACGCCTATTTATTTTTCTTTTAACCGCTTGCATCACCTCTTTATTCCACTACTCACTATTGACATTCTTGCTTCCTACTTTGGCACACTTACATACTTCTTTGGCACTTCTAACAAACGTTTCCTTCATTTGCGTCCAGATTTGTTCAGTTTCATCTTGTTCATATTCAACTGATTTATTTGCAAGTGCTCTCACGTACCTTTCCTTATAACCCTGTTCATTTAACTTTTCACTCTCAATTCTTCCTACTTCCTTCCTTTTTTTTTTTTTCCTCTCTATCCTTTCCCTCACTAACTTAATCTTAAATAAAACAGATTCTGACATTCTCATCCCTAATACCCTCACTGATTTAACATCCAACCCATACCTCAAAATCTCCTTCTTCACCAACATAATATCAATCATACTTTTCACTTCGATACTACTCATTCAAACAAAATTCACCATATTTATGTGCCACATATCACTCCTTGGAATTGCAACTCCTTCTCTTTCCCTACTCCTCTCTTTCCATACACACCATTCACTCCATATCACTCTTATTCACCGCTTCCTTTAATCTTTGTTTCAGTTACAACAAGCAAATTGAATTACCTTTTCTTGATTCGTCCATCACCTCTCTCCTCGACATTTATTCCTCCAACATTCCAGGACCCAAACGTTTTATATTATAATAATAATAATAATAATAATAATAATAATAATAATAATAATAATAATAATAATAATAATAATAATAATGCATATTATTTTTGTTAAAAATGTTATATGTATTACTTCTCCATTACTTTAGGCCTAATATATATATATATATATATATATATATATATATATATATATATATATATATATATATATATATATATATTATATATATATGTTATTTCTATATATATATATATATATATATATATATATATATATAAGGAGAGGAGTATAGCATATATATATTATTTCTTTTTTCTTTATATATATATATATATATATATATATATATATATATATATATTATGTAAGCTTAAGTTAGTGGTGGCTTGGATGAAGAGAAAGAGATAGGAAAGGAGTGGGAAGAATTAAGGGTGAAAAGTTAAGTGAACGAGAAAATAAGGAAAAGTATCTAAGAGCGTTTGCAAAAAGTCAGTTGAATGTGAACAAGATGAAACTGGAAACTGAACAAATCTGGTCGCAAATGAAGGAAGCCTTTGTTAGTAGTGCAAAAGAAGTATGTGGTTGCGCTAAATTAGGAAATAAGAATGTCAACAGTGGGTGGTGGAATGAAGAGGTTAAAAGTGAAAAAGAGGACTGGTTGAATGTACTAAAAACCAATGATGAGGTCTCAAAAGAAAGGTGTTTGGAATTATATAAAGAGCAAAAAACGAAGACTAAAAGTTGCATACTTAGGGAGGAAAAATGAGGTAAATGAACAGTTTGGGAGGAGGATGAATGGGGACTTGCAAGGGTATGTGAAGCTTTTCTGGAAGGAAGCGCGAAAGGTTAGGAATGAGAGTAAGGGGATTCTCCGTAGAATAATGAATAGGGATGGTGCCTTCGTAACCGAAGATATAGGTGTGAGGAGAGTGTGGAGGGAACACTTCGAAAATCTTCATACCATTGGCACTAATGAAGAGGTGATAGTGAATGTGTGTGGATTTGATGGTGCAAGATGAAATAGGTATTTTGGGGAAGAGGTCATTAGTAAGGAGGAGGTAATGGGTAGAGTGAGAAAGTTGAATATTGGTAAATTTGCAGGTATAGATGGACATACTGGTGAAATGATCAAGAATAAAGGCGAGGTGGTGATTAAATGGATTTGGAAGTTGTGTACCAAAGCGTTTAGGGAAGGTACAGTTCCGAGGGATTGGAGAAGAGCAATAATAGTACTCTTATATAAGGGTAAGGGGAACTATTGGGGAATTAGTTTATCGAGTGTTTGTAGGGAAGATATATGCTGGAATTTTGGTTGAAGGAGAGCGTCGAGTGACTGACGTACTGATTGGCGAAGAAAAAGGTGCATTTAGAAGTGGAAGAGAATGTGTAGATCAAATTTTTACGTTTAAACAAATGATTTAGAAAAAGAGAGAAGAAGAGTAAATTGTATTTATTTTTTATGGACTTGCAACAGGCGTATGACAAGATTAATAGGAAAGCTCTGTGGCAGGTGTTAATTATATATCGTGTTGGTGGTAGGCATCTGAATGGAATTAAATGTATGTATGAAGGTAGTGAAGCGTGTGTAAGAATAAATGGAGTTGAAAGTGATTGGTTTAATATTAATAATGGGGAGAGGCAGGGATGTGTTATTTCTCCTTGGTTATTTAATTTGTATATGGATAGGGCTATGAAAGCGTTAGAGGTAGGAGTGGCAGGGGAAGGTGTTAGACTCATGGAGAATGGAAAATAGTGGAGGGTGGTTTGCTTAATTATTGTGTGCGGATGATTTAGTTTTGTGTGGCGAATCTGAAGAGAGTTTGAGAGGATTGGTAGAGGGGTTTGAAAGTAAAAATGTAGATAAGAGTAATGTTATGGTAGCGAATAAGGGCAGTGCGCGGTGTGAAGTTATGTTAGATGGTTAGCAACTGGAACAAGTGTCTCAGTTTAAAAATATAGGATATATGTTGGATGAAAAGGGAATGGATGATGCAGAGTGTAGTTGGAAAGTTGTGAATGGTAAGAAGGTGGGTGACGCAATTAAACCCTTGGTGGATGTAAAGGGAATAAGCCTTGAGTGCGCTAGTGTTTTACATGAGAGTGTGTTGTTACCTGTGTTAATTATAGTAGTGAAACTATGGTCTGGAATAAGAGGTATAGATCTAAGGTGCAGTGTGTTGAGATGGACAATGGTATGTTAGGTGTGAGAAGAATTGATAAAATGAGGAATGAACGCATTAGAGAGTTGTGTGGTGTGAAGAAATGTGTAAATTAGAGAATAAAAGAGTTCATTGAATTGGTTGGTCATATGGAAAGGATGGAATGATAGTCTGTTGGTCAAGCGGATGTATAGTGGTGAGTGTGCTGGGAATCGACCGGCTGGAAGACCAAAGAAAAAATGGATTGAGTCAGTAAAGGAAAGCCTGAAGGAGAGGAATGTGAGTTTGGCAGAGGCGAGAAGAAAGATGCATAATAGGAGTGAATGGCGGGATTTGGTTTTGTGAGGGGGTATGAAGTCCACATTGACAAGATACAACAGTGAGGGTCTGTCGCAGTCTCTTGAAACCCTAGAGTGGATTTTCTGACTGCGACGAGTTCTCACTTAAGGGAATAAAGGGAGGAGGGGCTTTCTTTTCGACTTGCGTCTTGTTCTTCTATTACTTTTTACTGTTCGTTGTATGCGACGCACCTCACCCCCAATCTGGGAAAAGGAGGTGGATGATATATAAAATGCAGCAGTATATAGCAGCATATATATATATATATATATATTTATATAAAGTTACATATAGATTGTAAATTTAATTAGGTTACCATATATGTATTTATATATATATATATATATATATAGATGGAGCAATAATTGGGGAAGTCCCTCAAAAAACTAATGATTGTGAATCTACAAAAGAGGAAGAGGGTTCATTATCCTTCAAGATTCAAACATCCAATAGAAAAGAAGTTCACACAATCTCCATAAGCAAATACGATAAAATGAGTAGTTTAATGGAGAAATACGCGAAATTACGAAATATTTTTAGATAAACTTAGATTTAAATTGATGGGGAGTCGTTATGAGCCTTTGGATACGCCTCGTCGTGTTAGATCTCTGAAGGGGGAGAGTGTATAGATGTTTTTGAGCTGTAAGATGAATGCGTTTTTAATATTTATAAGCATTTTAAAATGTATTCATTTCGTATATACCCTTCTCTCTCTATATCTATATATATATATATATATATATATATTTTATATATATATATATATCTCTCTCTCTATATATATATATATATATATATATATATATATATATATATATATATATATATATATATATATATATATATATATATAAATAAAAGAATTTACACATTGCATACTTTCTGCGTGTTGTAAGAATGGATTAAGAGGAGTCAGCGGTAGTTGAGTTTGGGTCCCGCTACCACTATATTTGTACCCTAAGAATACTCATGCAAGCCTCAGATATCTGGTGCATGTTTGCGCACCCTACTCCCAATCTGGGGAAACGGGGAAATAGCATATAAGAGCATATATATATATAAGGTTATATAAGAGCAAGTATATAGCATATATATATATATATATATTATATATATATATATATATATATATATATAAGC
>JABUQX010010455.1:30000-32752 GCA_015478945.1 Trachelipus rathkii
TATGCCTATTATTATTACTTATATTAGTTAATGGCCGATTATGTATTATTATTATTAGGTGTGTGTGTGTGCCTCTGTTTTAATTATTTCTATGTCTCTGTGAATTATTCATTGTTATTCACTCTATGTTATTAATCCTCCATCATTATGATATGTTAATAATTGGTGTTATTATGAGTATTGGTGGTATATATATGTATCTCATGGTGTCCGACTCCCAGCGAGGTAACATTTAATTGCTCTCTCTCGTAACCTATTAATGAGTCTGTATCTTGTATTATCTGATGTGGATTCATAACCGTCAGATGACAATGTTGCTAAAATTATTATATAGGTTGTCTGACTTATATCGAGTTTATTAATTTATTATTTTGTAATGTATCTATTATTTATATTAATTTCTTACTAGAAATGAGTTTCTGTATTATTATTATTATATGCGAAAGGGGAAAACATTATGAATTACTAATTAAATACAAAAGTACATAAGTATGATTACTCATTGGGATTGGATCTACATTATTATAATATGTATTATGTATAAATGGAATTAATTAATATAAATAATGTAACGAATATAGGTTACAATAAGTTAGATATGGATTAATTTTCTTAATTATATTTTATTTATTATTGCGATTAATATAGAATAAATGCGATTATAGATATTATGTAATATGTACTTATATTTATTATATTATTAATTGTAATGTAATTAATTATATTTATTATATAGTATTATATATATTATTATTATTAATTATTAATATATTATTAATTATATATTATGTAATTATTATTATTATATTATTATTAATTAATATATTATTATTATTATTGATATATTATTATTAATTATTATTATGATTATTATTAATAATATTAATATTATTATTTTAAAGAATCATATATGAATTATTATTATATATTAATTAAAAGATTATTATTATTATTATTATTTACTATGTAAATTATATATTATATATTATTTATTGATATATTTTATTAATTAAATATTATATTATTATTATGTATTATTATTATTTTTAATATATATCGTTATGCATTGATCCTAATATATACTATATATTATTATTATTATTGATATATTATTATTATTATATATAATTAAATATAATCATAAAATATGATTATTATAGCTTAGAAAGATGAAATTTATTATTGCAAATAAATTATGTATTATTATTATTATTATTATTATAGTATTGATATTATTATTATTATTATTATTATATTATTATTTTATTATTATTATTATTATAATACTGAAGAATAGATTAAGTACAATTAAGATTAACTTAAGACACAGTATACTCTGATGCCATTGAAATGTTTAACACGGTGGTCCGATTTTAATAAATTTTAGAATGCAGTCCAAGTCCGATAAGAATTAATTTGGTCGGGTGAATATCATTACTAAAAATGTAAAATCCGTAAACACAAGCTTAAGAAAAGCAGCGCAGTTGTTACCTAATGAAAAGAATATTTCTGCAATTTGTTTGAGAATCTCAAAACTTAAGACATCTTACACCCGTAAGAAGACACAAAAAAATATTTTTTAAATTATTGCCCGCACTGTAAAAATGGATTATATCAATAACTGTTAGTAAAGATTTGATCGATAAACACCCGTGACTTATGAATTATATAGATAATTATTATTATTAATTATTATATTAATTATTAATTTTCGTAATTAAATCTATCAATACAACAAAACTTTGATTAATTTTATTTAATTTTGTTTATGATTATTTTGTATTATATTTTTAAGTACTATTTTAAGGAATATATCAAATGTATGGCAAATGCATGCAGAAGTAAATATAATGACACATAAATAAAATACTGCGGAGGAAAAGAACACATTAACTAGTTTGTAAATATAAAAAAAAGAGACTCTTAGTAGCATTAGGGTTATAAACGATGAATACCTAGAAGTAAAATTAGTAACAAAATCAAATAGTAAGTAATAAAATATAAAAAACGCAAAGATAACATACGAAAAAATGAAACATACCAAGTACGACAAAGAATGGCAGATGACTGGAGTATGATTGAAGATCGATAGAACTACCTCCACTAAAAATAAATATATATATACCTGTTAACAGCTGTAGACGTTTATACTAACTACTATCAATACAATATAATATATAATTAATAAAATATAGTATAGTATATAAATATATGATAGATGATATAATAGAAAAATATATATATATAATAGTATATAAAAATATAATATATATAAATATAATAATAAATATATTATAATAATATAGTATATATAATAGAGTATAATATTAATATATATAATTATATAATATATGATAGATAAGTATTATATGATAAAAATGCACAGTATTAATTGTAGAACGAATATTTTCGCTTTTTATTACAAATGCTGCCGTTATAATCTCAAATTATTTTGATAATATAAAACATAAAAAACCTTTGTGTAAATAGACACATGTATTAAAGCTTGGGGAAAAAAGGGCTAAGGAAAATCGATATGAAAGTTTAATAATACAGAAAGCAGAGGTTATATGAAAGACCTACTGCTCGCAGATACTCTTCGTATATTTCATAAAGATTTCTCGACACGAACTGCCAATTTTTGTTTTTAGAGTGTGGCCTAAGTAGGACGGGAAAATATATATTTCTTTGTAGAGATGTGAAGGATCATTACTGGTCAAAGTAAATCTCGAATATAAAAAAACTTACGTAT